>JAQIZT010000248.1:27500-33426 GCA_029228515.1 Populus alba x Populus x berolinensis | reverse complement strand
TGCCAACCAAGAGGCAGCCCCAACGCGCCCACCGGCTTGTCGGCGACGTCACGAATTCCGGCCACCGTCCCTTCGTGACCCGCCTCCAAGACCGTTGGGGCTGCGTTGGGGCTGCTTTATTCCGCGTGGCTGCGGGTTGACGCGCACGCACTCTGATTTGCGCCCAAGCGCTCGTCGCAACCAATAAGGCAGCCCCAACGCGCCCCAACGCTTTGGCGCTGGACGTCACGATTCCGGCCCACCGTCCCTGGGAACCTCGCTCCAGAGCTCGGCTTGGGGCGCGTTGGGGACTTGCTTATCGTCTTCCTCTCCCGCGCCCGGGGCGTGGGGCCTTAACAAGCCGCGCTCGTTCCAAGGTGCTGGCAGCTGACGCGCGCCTCTCAGCTTGCCGCGACGTCCCGGTGGCGAGTGGCCGGAATCCCTGCCGTCACCCGCTCCAAGCCGTTGGGCGCGTTTGGGCTGCTTATCCGCCGGTCTCAGGCGTGGGGCCTTTACAGGATTCCCCTCGTGCCAAGGTGCTGGCAGCCCCAACGCGCCCAACGGCTTGGCTCTACGTAACGGCGACGTCCTGATTCGGCCACCGCTGCCGTGACCCAGCTCCAAGCCGTTGGGCGGGCGATGGGGCTAGCTTATCCGCGGTCTCGGGTTGTGGGGCCTTACAGGATTCCCTCGTGCCAAGCGGTGCTGGCAAGCCCCCAAACGCGCCCAAACGGATTAGGCGCGACGTCACAGGCAGCGGTGGCCTTCTGACCTTGTGCCTCAAGCGAAGCTGTCGAGGCCTGGCCGACGATGTCTGCGTGCGGACCGCTTGCAAGCTTGGGGGATTGCGAGGAGAGACTGTACCGCGTTGGGGGCGTTGTGCTGCATTCAGTTGCCGCGCTCGTGCCAAGAGGTTGCTTGGCTCTACATCGCCACTCCCAAGCTCTCCTGCCCGCGATGTGCCCCGTCTCGCGAGGCCTTGGACACCTCCGTCTTCCGAGCCCTGAGGCAGATGGGCCACCCCGATATGATTGTTCCCATGTTGCCTCCCACCTGCGGGCCTGTCCCTTCGAGATCCGCACGCGTCCCCCCGCGGCTTGTTGGCTTTTGTCCCTTCGAGATCCGCCAGCGTCACCCCGCGGGCTTCGTTGCTTGTCACTTCGAGACTCCTTCGCTGTCCACCCCAGCGGTTTTTTCTTCTCGTGTTGGCTTGTCCCCTTCGAGATCCTTTCGCGACTCCAGCGGTTGCGAGGCACGATCTCTCTCTTATGGGGATGTGGTTTCCCACTTGCCCTCGTCGTGGTCCCGTGAGTTTCGACCTTCGTCGGGATTGTTTTGTCCGCGTGCCTACGCAGAGTCGCTTACAAGAGCTGCGTTAATTGGGGATCTGTTCGTTGTCGGGCAGGCTCCGCATGCTTTGTTGCACCTGACACTGTCGGCCTGCTGCACCACTATCACTCTCAGCTGCATAGGGCTCCTGGGTGCCTTGCGTGCTGAGGCGGATGCGGCTTGGTTACCTGTGCTGTCAGTATCCCACATTGGTGGAATTTGAATGATGAAGCTTGTCACCTCTCCGACCGCCGCGCACTCCTCCAGGGGGCGCGGTGGCGAATCCCTTAGCAGCGGCGCCAGCTTCATCACTGTGTTCCTAGTTTCGAGCCGGAATCCCGACGAACTGCAGCCCCTACGGCTGCGACTGCTCGTAGCTTCTCGTGCTTTCGGATGCGGGATGCTGATTCTGCCGGCTCGCGGGGGGCCTCCGCCCCTCGCACGATCCCGTCCCTGTTCGAGTTCCGCCCTCGTGCTCGATATAGAACGACTTCCTCGCCTCGGTCTCGGCCCCTCAGTCTCATCGTGCCTTAGCTCGGCGGGATCGATGCGGCCCGTCGTGGTGTCGCGAAGGAATGTGTTACCTGAGTTGATTCCTTGCCAGTAGTCATATGCTTGTCTCAAAGATTAAGCCAATGAATGTGCTAATGTATGAACTAATTCAAGACTGTGATAACTGCGAATTTGGCCTCTCATTATTAATCAGTCCTATAGTTTCTCGTTATTGATGGTATTTGCTACTCTGGATAACCGATAGTAATTCTAAGAGCTAATATGCCTTTGCAACAAACCCCGACTTCTGGAAGGGGACGCCCGCATTTATTAGATAAAAGGTCGACGCGGGCTCATGACCCCGTTGCTCTAGATGATTAATGATAAATCTCGACGCGATCGACTACGGCCATCGTGCTGGCGACGCATCATTCAAATTTCTGCCCTATCAACTTTCGATGGTAGGATAGAGGCCCTACTGTAACGGTAATTAAATGTGCACGGAGGTGCACGCTTCGGCAGGCTGGCCAAAATGGGGCCTAAGGGCGCTGGGCCAATGCCAACGATGGGAGAAATCGGCAGCGCAGATTTGTGCGGGCCACAGGTTTCGTCAAAGGGAAATCAGCAGCGCTGATTGTCGACGAACATGGGCTTGACGATGGAATGTCGAAGCACCAGGCGAGAAAAACTGTCAGGCGGCATCAGCCGACGAGAACAGGGGCTGACGAGGTATTGCAGCGCAAACATTGGGAGCCTGCACGCAGATGTGAATGCGGGGCGGCGCGCAGGAATTGGAAGCCTGCACGCAGATGCGAATTCGGCAGCGCGCAGCAGACTTGCGGGCGAATTCGGCAGCGCGCAGCAGCTTGTGCAAGTCAAGGGATCGACTTGGCACGATCTAAAACTTTGGCGAAGGACTGTCCAAGGCAGGGTATGACTCAACAGGCTGACGAAGCAAGAGCTGGCAGATGGGCTGCCATGCGGACATGCTGATGTGGGAGCACAACTGGGTTGCTGTCCAAGCTGCTGAGATCATGGGTGGAGGGGCCGAATATTGGTGGAGAAAGTGCTTCACCAACCCACTAGAGATAATGGTGGGGAGAATACTCACTTGTCCTGAAAATAGGGACCACTATGATCATGGGTGAGCCACTAAGGGAAGTGGGGAGCCACTAATGATGATGGGGAAGGTAGTGCTCCACTAGTCCCGAAATTGGGGGATGTTAGGTGAGAATGGAAGTTCACCTACTTGGCTATAAAAGGGCTGCAACACCTGCTGTGGGAAGAGGCATGCACTGAGGGAAAATCCAGCATGTAGAGAGACATGCGTTGGGAGTCCGGCATGTAGGGAGGCATGCGTTGGGGCAAGTTCAGAATGTAGGGGCATGCGAGAACATGTAATCACAAGTTAGGGATAGCTTAGTGTAGCATGCGATTTGTGCATAGCACACATACGGAATTGTGTTATAGTTTCCTTTATAGATGAGATTAATAAGGTTGGGAAAGAGTTCCTGTAAAGCTTGTTGTGCACTTCTATTATCTTGCTTGTGTATCCGCTTGCTTAGTTATTAGGCAAACACGAGTGGGATTGGTGAGGAAGGCTGAGTCTAGCGGGACTAGGCTGCCGCACGGGATTATTTGCGAGGCGAAAAATAACCCCCGTGACAATTGGTATCAGAGCGAAGATGGTATCAAGATGGGTTTGCTGTCTTGGCAGATTGAAGACCGTAGCAACGGGTCTCAAAGCGTTGTGGCTTTCTTGGCAGAATGACGAGAATGAATCTGCGGCCAAATCAACGGATTGATTTGGGAGGGCTACTGCTTCTGCCGAGGGATAGGCAGATTCAAGCGCAATAATCAGCGACGAGAATGCTGGAGTTTCTCTCGACAAATCGAAGGTGACTGATTTGGGAGAAACATTACTGCTGCGATGGATGGGCAGAAACATGAAGGAGGAGCGCAGATTCAAGCGCAATGATCACAAACGAGAATGCTGGAGTTTCTCTGGACAAATCGAAGGGACTGATTGGGGAGAAACATTGTTGCTGCCGTTGGATTGGCAGAGACATGAAGACAGAGCGCAGTTCGGTTCTTGACGAAACGATGGGCTGTTTCGTAGCACAGACGATGGATTGTTCTGTGGAGCAGATCAAAGGGCTGATTGTTCGAAGTATTCTGGGGAAAGTACCAGCGGGTATTGGGCAGTGTGGTGTTTCAAAAAGCCTGCGAAGTTTGGTGGATTAAGTAATGGGCGACGCAAAGTCATGGCAAAGTGATATATCAAAAGGGGTGCTGATTCGGCCATCGATGATGGAATGGCAGAATTGGGCGCAGGAGCCAGCGAAGGGGACTGCTGGAGTTTCTAAGTTTTCGTCAAAGCCTAAAGGGAAGGATGGGCGAAGATAGAAGAAGCAATTCAGTGGAGAGAGAGCCCAGACTTGCTGCTGACGATGTGAGGTCAGACGAGAAAGCAAATCGGTAAGGTTCGAAACTGAATTTATACTGTTTCTCTTGCGATGGAAATTACTTTGTGTGGGATTGCTGCCCAAAGATGGGAAATCTTAATGCTGTCAGTGTGGAAGATGGTGTTGGGGATTTGGCATACATCAATTTTATGTGTTTGCCGGATGACCGAGATGGAATTCAGTCATCATAGGCCAGCATATCGGTGAGGATGCTGTCTGGCCTTGCTGCCTCGTAGATGGCAGAATGTTTGGGAGTCTGGATGTCTTGACGATGGTTGATCAGGACGCAGATTCGGCAGCCGACATGGAGAGTTCGGTTGAGGAGCCAGAATCATCAACGAGGATGATTTGGTGTACTGCTTTGGTGGGGAGGCAGTGTGGGGAAAATTTTGGTGCGTCTTGACGAATGAATGTTCAAGGCGTTGGAACCAAGATTCAGCGATGAAGCTGAGAAAACTTGGTCGAATGGCCAAGGAAAATCTGCGAGGATTTGATGCGGATTTACTGCCTTGTGGGAGGCAGAATTCATGTCTTCGGTGGAGACCTTGACGATAGAAAGCGCAGGGCGAAGAAGACAGAGTAGTGGCTGAGATGGACTCTTGTCACGTTGGGAGCTGAATTGGAGGCATTACAGAGAGTATCATGAGTCTCAAGAATCTGCACGAAGAGAGTCTAGGGGACAGATTCGGTAGCCGATTCAGTGGGCTTGATGAGAAGCCAAAATCGTCGACGAAGATGATTTTTGTGTGCTGTCTTGGAGGCAGTACGAGTGGCTATTTCTATGCATTGTGACGACGGATGGTTTACAATGATAGAAGCAGAATGCTAATGACATTGGCATAAGGTGTTGCAAGTATTCGGTGGACGAAACATGCAGCGAAGGTGGAAAACAGTAGGGGGCTGTTTTGCGTCAGCGAAATCTTGTGTGGGTGACGAAGTTTCTGGGGCATGACAGTAGCGCATTGGGAACCAGGTCAGACGAGACTTGATGCTGGGATGCTATGTATTTGTGCTATGGCAGGTTATTGAGGACCTTGCCGAAAGACTTCGACACAGAGATAGGTATTTTGATCGCTGAAACTGAGTTGGCAATGGAGCCAACGACAATGTCTAATGTTACCTCATCTAAAGGGGCTGGATGGGAGAACTTCCTGACGAGGGAGTGGAGAATCATTCAGTTTCTGAAGCAATGGGAGATGGCTAGGGACAAACGAGTGGAGAAGGATGCGGAAGCAGTAATGTTGAAACTTGCTGCGCAGGGACCGAAAGTAGCAAGCTGTTGACGGAGAATGGGCTGTCTTGAAGCAAGCAGTCTGCAGCTGCATCAGGATGCAGGCCCTTCTAAGCTGAATAAATTCCAGAGCCAAAACCATTCAATAGGAGTGCGGAGTTCAAAGAGTGGGTGAACTGTTTTAGACCAATAGACACGAAGAATGGGAAGGATCGGCATACAAGTAAATTACTATACGTGTGTCCTACCACTAAGTAAAAAGAGTTAGTGGCAAGGGGCCAGCCAAGTCAATGAGGACTTGGGCGTGGCCAAGCTGGCCTGGGCGAGGCAGAAATGGAAGAGTTTCAGAACTTTTGATGACGGGCAGGATCCATGGAATTTGAACTCAAGGCGCGAAGAATGTGCCAACGAAAAACACACTGCAATGGAA
>JAQIZT010000248.1:15000-17500 GCA_029228515.1 Populus alba x Populus x berolinensis | reverse complement strand
TTGCTGTCTTGCCCGCGGGGGGGCTTGCCTTCGGGCCCGGGGGCAGCCGGCAGCTGGATGCCAGCAGTGGGACAAAAGCGGCAGCGCGGACAGCCCCCGCTGGCTTGCTGTCGTGCCCGCGGGGGGGCTGCCTTTTCGGGCCCGGGGCAGCTTGGCTGCGATGCCAGCTGTGGGAAAATCGGCAGCGCGGACAGCCCCGCTGGCTTGCTGTCGTGGCCCGCGGGGGGGCTGCCTTCGGGCCTTGCCCCCTGCGCTCTTGCCTGCCCCCGCGCGGGAGAGGCTACGCACACTCTGCTGCAGCGATGCCAGCAGTGGGAAAAACTGGCAGCGCGGACAGCCCCGCTGGCTTGCTGTCGTGCCCGCGGGGGGGCTGCCTTCGGGCCCGGGGGCAGCTGGCAGCGATTGCCCGCAGTGGGAAAAAATCGGCAGCGCGGACAGGGCCCGCTGCTTTGCTGTAGTGCCCGCGGGGGGATGACTTCGGACCCGGGGCAGCTGGCAGACGATGCCAGCAGTGGGAAAAATCGGCAGCGCGGACAAGCCCCGCTGGCTTGCTGTCGTGCCCGCGGGGGGGCTGCCTTCGGGCCGGTGGCAGCGGCAGCGATGCCAGCAGTGGGAAAAATCGGCAGCAGCGGACAGCCCCCGCTTGGCTTGCTGTCGTGCACGCGGGGGGGGATGCCTTCGGGCCCGGGCGTCGGCAGCGGACAGCGGATGCCAGCAGTGGGAAAAAAATCGGCAGCGCGGACAGCCCCTGCTGGCTTTGCTGTCGTGCCCGCGGGGGGGCTGACTTCGGGCCCTGGGGCAGCGGCAGCGATGCCAGCAGTGGGAAATAGCGGCAGCGCGGACAGCCCCCGCTGGCTTGCTGTCTTGCCCGCGGGGGGGCTGCCTACGGGCCCGGGGGCAGCGGCAGCGATGCCAGCAGTATGGGAAAAATCGGCAGCGCGGAACTAGCCCCCGCTGGCTTGCTGTCTTGCCCGCGTGGGGGCTGCCTGCAGGCCCGGGGCAGCGGCAGCGATGCCAGCAGTGGGAAAAATCGGCAGCGCGGACAGCCCCCGCTGGCTTGCTGTCGAGCCCGCGGGGGGGCTGCCTTCGGGCCCGGGGCAGCGGCAGCGATGCCAGCAGTGGGAAAAATCGGCAGCGCGGACAGCCCCCGCTGGCTTGCTGTCTTGCCCGCGGGGGGGCTGCCTTCGGGCCCGGGGCCCCTGCGCTCTTGCCTGCCCCCCGCGCGGGAGAGGCTAGGCGCTGCTGGGGCCAGCCCGACGTCGCTGGCCGCGCATGCGCGCTGCCGGTTTTCTCGCATCCCGCCAAGAAAACGTCGTGCTTTCCACATGAAACCAATCCAGTAAAATCAGCCATATTTTTGTGAGGCTGCCAGCCGAATTTGGGGTCATTCCGGGCCGGTTCCTATTTTTGCGTATTTCCTTGATTTTTAATGGTAGGAAAATAAAAAAAAATACTTCCCGACCTCGAAAAAATCTGGGAAAATTTATAAAGTTGGATTGGATTTTTGCCAACATATGTGCAAAATTTCAGCTCAAAATACCAAGAAATGAATTTTTTAGAGGGGGGGTGACAGCTGGGACCTAGTAGTGTCTACCCCTGCCAGAGCTGCAATAACACTTATAGCTCTTTAGGGGGGTGCCCCCTGGCTGGCCATGGGGCGCGCTGGCTGGCGCCCATAGGCCTGCCGCGGGGGATTTGTGGGCTGCTGCTATGCTCGGACTAACGTGGGGGGCCTCATGGCCCGAAGTAACGCCGCCATCGATGACCCGTTTTCCGGCCGGCGACGACCCGATTCCGGCCACCGTCCCTGTGACCCGCTCCAAGCCGTTGGGCGCGTTGGGGCTGCTTATCCGCGGCTGCGGGCGCGCACGCACTCTGATTTGCCAGCGCTCGTGCCAACCAATAGGCAGCCCCAACGCGCCCAACGGCTTGGCGCGACGTCACGATTCCGGCCACCGTCCCTGTGACCCGCTCCAAGCCGTTGGGCGCGTTGGGGCTGCTTATCCGCGGCTGCGGGCGCGCACGCACTCTGATTTGCCAGCGCTCGTGCCAACCAATAGGCAGCCCCAACGCGCCCAACGGCTTGGCGCGACGTCACGATTCCGGCCACCGTCCCTGTGACCCGCTCCAAGCCGTTGGGCGCGTTGGGGCTGCTTATCCGCGGCTGCGGGCGCGCACGCACTCTGATTTGCCAGCGCTCGTGCCAACCAATAGGCAGCCCCAACGCGCCCAACGGCTTGGCGCGACGTCACGATTCCGGCCACCGTCCCCGGGACCCGCTCCAAGCCGTTGGGCGCGTTGGGGCTGCTTATCCGCGGCGTGGGCGTGGGGCCTTAACAAGCCGCGCTCGTTCCAAGGTGCTGGCAGCTGACGCGCGCCTCTCAGCTTGCCGCGACGTCCCGGTGGCGGTGGCCGGAATCCCTGCCCGTCACCCGCTCCAAGCCGTTGGGCGCGTTGGGGCTGCTTATCCGCGGTCTCGGGCGTGGGGCCTTAACAGGAT
>JAQIZT010000247.1:27500-30000 GCA_029228515.1 Populus alba x Populus x berolinensis | reverse complement strand
TGCCAGCACCTTGGAACGAGCGCGGCTTGTTTAAGGCCCCACGCCCCACGCCGCGAGATAAGCAGCCCCAACGCGCCCAACGGCTTGGAGCGGGTCCCGGGGACGGTGGCCGGAATCGTGACGTCGCGCCAAGCCGTTGGGCGCGTTGTGGGCTGCCTATTGGTTGGCACGAGCGCTGGCAGATCAGAGTGCGTGCGCGCCCGCAGCCGCGGATAAGCAGCCCCCACGCGCCCAACGGCTTGGAGCGGGTCACAGGGACGGTGGCCGGAATCGTGACGTCGCGCCAAGCCGTTGGGCGCGTTGGGGCTGCCTATTGGTTGGCACGAGCGCTGGAAAATCAGGGTGCGTGGCGCGCCCGCAGCCGCGGATAAGCAGCCCCAACGCGCCCAACGGTTTGGAGCGGGTCACACAACGGCTTGGAGCGGGTCACAGGGACGGTGGCCGGAATCGTGACGTCGCGCCAAGCCGTTGGGCGCGTTGGGGCTGCCAATTGGTTGGCACGAGCGCTGGCAAATCAGAGTGCGGGCGCGCCCGCAGCCGCGGATAAGCAAGCCCAACGCGCCCAACGGCTTGGAGCGGGTCACAGGGACGGTGGCCGGAATCGTGACGTCGCGCCAAGCCGTTGGGCGCGTTGGGGCTGCCTATTGGTTGGCACGAGCGCTGGCAAATCAGAGTGCGTGCGCGCCCGCAGCCGCGGATAAGCAGCCCCAACGCGCCCAACGGTCTTGGAGCGGTCACAGGGACGGTGGCCGGAATCGGGTCGTCGCCGGCCGGAAAACGGGTCATCGATGGCGGCGTTACTTCGGGCCATGAGGCCCCCCACGTTAGTCCGGGCATAGCAGCAGCCCACAAATCCCCCGCGGCAGGCCTATGGGCGCCAGCCAGCGCGCCCCATGGCCAGCCAGGGGGCACCCCCCTAAAGAGCTATAAGTGTTATTGCAGCTCTGGCAGGGGTAGACACTACTAAGTCCCAGCTGTCACCCCCCCTCTAAAAAATTCATTTCTTGGTATTTTGAGCTGAAATTTTGCACATATGTTGGAAAAAATCCAATCCAACTTTATAAATTTTCCCAGATTTTTTCGAGGTCGGGAAGTATTTTTTTTTATTTTCCAACCATTAAAAATCAAGGAAATACGCAAAAATAGGAACCGGCCCGGAATGACCCCAAATTCGGCTGGCAGCCTCACAAAAATATGGCTGATTTTACTGGATTGGTTTCATGTGGAAAGCACGACGTTTTCTTGGCGGGATGCGAGAAAACCGGCAGCGCGCATGCGCGGCCAGCGACGTCGGGCTGGCCCCAGCAGCGCCTAGCCTCTCCCGCGCGGGGGGCAGGCAAGAGCGCAGGGGCCCCGGCCCGAAGGCAGCCCCCCCGCGGGCAAGACAGCAAGCCAGCGGGGGCTGTCCGCGCTGCCGATTTTTCCCACTGCTGGCATCGCTGCCGCTGCCCCGGGCCCGAAGGCAGCCCCCCCGCGGGCACGACAGCAAGCCAGCGGGGGCTGTCCGCGCTGCCGATTTTTCCCACTGCTGGCATCGCTGCCGCTGCCCCGGGCCCGAAGGCAGCCCCCCGCAAGACAGCAAGCCAGCGGGGGCTGTCCGCGCTGCCGATTTTTCCCACTGCTGGCATCGCTGCCGCTGCCCCGGGCCCGAAGGCAGCCCCCCCGCGGGCACGACAGCAAGCCAGCGGGGGCTGTCCGCGCTGCCGATTTTTCCCACTGCTGGCATCGCTGCCGCTGCCCCGGGCCCGAAGGCAGCCCCCCGCGGGCAAGACAGCAAGCCAGCGGGGGCTGTCCGCGCTGCCGATTTTTCCACAGCTGGCATCGCTGCCGCTGCCCCGGGCCCGAAGGCAGCCCCCCGCGGGCACGACAGCAAGCCAGCGGGGGCTTTCCGCGCTGCCGATTTTTCCCACTGCTGGCATCGCTGCCGCTGCCCCGGGCCCGAAGGCAGCCCCCCGCGGGCACGACAGCAAGCCAGAGGGGGCTGTCCGCGCTGCCGATTTTTCCCACTGCTGGCATCGCTGCCGCTGCCCCGGAAAAAAAAAACACGGAGCCCGGAAAGGTCAGCCCCCCCAGCGGGCACGACACAAGCCAAGCTGGGGGCTTGTCTCCGACGCTGCCGAATTTTTCCGCGACTGCTAGGCATCGCTGCCTAATAAGCTGCACAAAGGGAAACACCCGGGAAGACCCGAAGGGCGATCCCCCCCGCGGTTGCAACGCACGAGCATAGTCCTGAGCGGGCGGCTTTGCGGGGGCGCGCTGAGCCGATTCTTTGGAGTCCCACAGCAGGACATCAGCTGCCAAGTTGCCCCAGGGCACCGAAGGAGGAGCCCCCCGCCCTAGGGCACGAACAGCAAGAGCCGAGCGGTGGCCAAGTGCCCGCGCATGCCTATTTATCCCACTGCTGAGCATCGGCAGCCAGAACAAAAGAAACCGAAGAAGGTAATACGAAGATAATTTGGTTTTGAGGTAAGAAATAAAGATCTGACATTGCCCCAGGGCC
>JAQIZT010000247.1:0-7500 GCA_029228515.1 Populus alba x Populus x berolinensis | reverse complement strand
CCAGTTCGGAGATGCACAAGCACGGGAGCCTGCCGACACGGACAGCCCAATTACCGCTCATAAAGCGACCTCTGCGTACACGCGACACAGGAAGACAATCCCGACGCAGCGAACCACGGCCACGAGGGCAAATGGAAAACACCCGAGAGAGATCGTAGCCCGCACCGCTGGACGCTGAAAGGATCGTCGATAGGGACAAAACCAACACAGAAAAGGGGAACCGCTGGGGGACGCGAAGGATCTCGAAGGGACAAGCAACAAGCCCGCGGGGGACGCGGGGGATCTCGAAGGGACACGCAACAAAGCCGCGGGGGACGCGGCGGATCTTCGAAGGGACAGGCCCGCGGGGGGGAGGCAACAGGGACAATCATTCGGGGGGGCCATCTGCCTCAGCTCGGAAGAACTGGAGGACCAGGGCCTCGGCAGCGGGCACATCGCGCAGAGAGCTTGGGGATGGCGAGGAGAGCCCCACCAGGCACGAGCGCAGCAACTGCATGCGGCACGCCCACGCGTAACAGCTCTCCTCGCAATCACCAAAGCTCAGCGTTCCGCAACAGACAAACAAGTCGGCCAGGCCTCCATCTTGCGAGCACAGGCAGAGGCCACCGGCTGCCGTGACGTCGCGCCAAGCCCGTTTGGGCCGCGTTGGGGCTGCCCCCCCCCCCAAGCAACTTGGCACGAGGGGAAATCCTGGTAAGAGCCCCACAAAACCCAGAGACCGCGGATAATCAGCCCCAACCTGCCCAACGGATCTGGAGCGGGTCACGGCAGCGGTGGCCGGAATTCAGGGACGTCGCCGTTACGTATCGCCAAGCCGTTGGGCGCGTTGGGGCTGCCCCAGCACCTTGGCACGAGGGGAATCCTGTTAATGGCCCCACGCCCGAGAACCGCGGATAAGCATCCCCAACGCGCCCAACGGCTTGGAGCGGGTGACGGGCCAGGGATTCCGGCCACCGCCACCGGGACGTCGCGGCAGAGCTGAGAGCGCGCGCGTCAGCTGCCAGCACCCTTTGGAACGAGCTGCGGCTTGTTTAAGGCCACCACGCCCACGCCGCGGATCAGCAGCCCCAACGCGCCCAAACGCGTTGGAGCGGGTCCCGGGGACGGTGGCCGGAATCGTGACTCCGCGCCAAGCCGTTGGGGCGCCGTTGGGGCTAGCCTATTGGTTGCAACGAAAGCGAGCTGGCAAATCAGAGTGCGTGCGCGCCCGGCAGCCGCGGATAAGCAGCCCCCACGCGCCAAACGGCTTGGAGCGGGTCACAGGGACGGTGGCCGAAATCGTGACCGTCGCGCCAAGCCGTTGGGCGCGTTGGGGCTTGCCTATTGGTTGGCACGAGCGCTGGGCAAATCAGAGTGCGTGCAGCAGCCCGCAGCCGCGGATAAGCAGCCCCAACGAGCCCAACGGCTTGGTGCGGGTCACAGAGGGACGGTGGCCGGAATCGTGACGTCGCGCCATAGCCGTTGGGCGCGTTGGGGCTGCCTATTGGTTGGCACGAAAGCGCTATGGCAAATCAGAGTGCGTGCGCAGCCCGCCGCCGCGGATAAGCAGCCCCAACGCGCCCAACGGCTTGGAGCGGGTCACAGGGACGGTGGCCGGAAATCGTGACGTCGCGCCAAGCCGTTGGGCGCGGTGGGGGCTGCCCTCTTGGTTGGCACGAGCGCTGGCAAATCATGAGTGCGTGCGCGCCCTGCAGCCGCGTATAAGCCCCCCAACGCGCCCAACGGCTTGGAGCGGGTCACAGGGACGGTGGCCGGAATCGGGTCGTCGCCGGCCGGAAAAGGGGTCATCGATGGCGGCGTTACTTCGGGCCATGAGGCCCCCCACGTTAGTCCGAGCATAGCAGCAGCCCACAAAACTCCCTGCGGCAGGCCTATGGGACTCCAGCCAGCGCGAGCCCCCATGGCCAGCCAGGGGGCAAACCCCCCTAAAGAGCTATAAGTGTTAGTGCAGCTCTGGCCAGGGGTAGACACTACTAGGTGCCCTAGCTGTCATGCTCCCCCCCTCTAAAAAATTCATTTCTTGGTATTTTGAGCCTGAAATTTTGCACATATAGTTGGAAAAAATCCAATCCAACTTTAGAAATTTTCCCAGATTTTTTCGAGGTCGGGAAGTATTTTTTTTTATTTTCCTACCATTAAAGAATCAAGGAAATAACGCAACAAATAGGAACCGAACCCGGAATGACCCCAAATTCGGCTGGCAGCCTCACAAAAATATGGCTGATTTTACTGGATTGGTTTCATGTGGAAAGCACGACGTTTTCTTGGCGGGATGCGAGAAAACCGGCAGCGCGCATGCGCGGCCAGCGACGTCGGGCTGGCCCCAGCAGCGCCTAGCCTCTCCCGCGCGGGGGGCAGGCAAGAGCGCAGGGGCCCCGGGCCCGAAGGCAGCCCCCCGCGGGCAAGACAGCAAGCCAGCGGGGGCTGTCCGCGCTGCCGATTTTTCCCACTGCTGGCATCGCTGCCGCTGCACCGGGCCCGAAGGCAGCCCCCCGCGGGCACGACAGCAAGCCAGCGGGGGCTGTCCGCGCTGCCGATTTTTCCCACTGCTGGCATCGCTGCCGCTGCCCCGGGCCCGAAGGCAGCCCCCCGCGGGCACGACAGCAAGCCAGCGGGGGCTGTCCGCGCTGCCGATTTTTCCCACTGCTGGCATCGCTGCCGCTGCCCCGGGCCCGAAGGCAGCCCCCCCGCGGGCACGACAGCAAGCCAGCGGGGGCTGTCCGCGCTGCCGATTTTTCCCACTGCTGGCATCGCTGCCGCTGCCCCGGGCCCGAAGGCAGCCCCCCGCGGGCACGACAGCAAGCCAGCGGGGGCTGTCCGCGCTGCCGATTTTTCCCACTGCTGGCATCGCTGCCGCTGCCCCGGGCCCGAAGGCAGCCCCCCCGCGGGCACGACAGCAAGCCAGCGGGGGCTGTCCGCGCTGCCGATTTTTCCCACTGCTGGCATCGCTGCCGCTGCCCGGGCCCGAAGGCAGCCCCCCCGCGGGCACGACAGCAAGCCAGCGGGGGCTGTCCGCGCTGCCGATTTTTCCCACTGCTGGCATCGCTGCCGCAGAGTGTGCGTAGCCTCTCCCGCGCGGGGGGCAGGCAAGAGCGCAGGGGGGCAAGGCCGAAGGCAGCCCCCCCGCGGGTAAGATAGCCAGCCAGCAGGGGCTGTCCCCGCGTCAGCCCCCGTTGCGCAGCGCGGCATGGAAATCATTGCCGCGCCGCGCGCGCGCGCCCAATCGCCCAAGAGCCCAAGGGCCCCCAAGGGCCCCAGGCCCTCAGGCCCCAGCGCCCCAGCGCCAAGCGCAGACGCGGGCGCGGGCGCGCGGGCGGGCGCGCGCGTGTGATTTTTATAGGGCGGTGGTCGGAATCGGGTCGTCGCCGGCCGGAAAACGGGTCATCGATGGCGGCGTTACTTCGGGCCGTGAGGCCCCCCACGTGTGTAGCAGCAGCTCGCAAATCCCCCGCGGCAGGCCTATGGGCGCCAGCCAGCGCGCCCATGGCCAGTCGGGGGGCACCCCCCTAAAGAGCTATAAGTGTTATTGCAGCTCTGGCAGGGGCAGACACTACTAGGTCCCAGCTGTCACCCCCCCTCTAAAAAATTCATTTCTTGGTATTTTGAGCTGAAATTTTGCACATAGGTTGGCAAAAATCCAATCCACCTTTATAAATTTTCCCAGATTTTTTCGAGGTCGGGAAGTATTTTTTTTTATTTTCCTACCATTAAAAATCAAGGAAATACGCAAAAATAGGAACCGGCCCGGAATGACCCCAAATTCGGCTGGCAGCCTCACAAAAATATGGCTGATTTTACTGGATTGATTTCACGTGGAAAGCATGACGTTTTCTTGGCGGGATGCGGGAAAACCGGCAGCGCGCATGCCGCGGCCACCGGAGGAGCCCCGGGAAAACTCTTGCTTTCACGGTCTTGGCCTCCCCTCACCACCATGGCCGGCCTCTAATCCCCCCATCAGCAGTTGTGGCCGATAGGGCAGTGATTTGAACGACGCCGCCGGGTAATCGCACCCGGCCGACGCGGGGAGGAAGAGATCTCTTCTTCCAAGATAGCGAACAACACATCGGGAGTTATGTTGATAGGGCAGAGAATTGAATGACTCGTTGCGGGCAGCCAGCTGATAGGGCCTCCAGCTGCACAAATCCGCGCTGCCGATTTTTCCGACGTTGCCGATTTGTCTGAACAGCCCCTCGTTCGTCCGCGCTGCCGATTCCAACACTGCCTGCTGTGTCTGAACAGCCCCTGTTTCGTCAGCGCGTCCCCTTGACGAATTTTCCTGCCTGGCCTCGACAGCCCAGCGTCCAGCCCGTGTTCGTCAACAAATCTGCGCTGCCGATTTTCCCCGACGGGCCTCCAGCTGCGGATCTCGCGCTGCCGATTTTTCCCACTGTTGGCATCGCTGCCGCTGCCTAGGCCCCCAGTCTTTTTCGTCACGCCTAGGACTATAAACAGTCCAGACTCATCGCCAGCACCGGCTGCCGATTCTGCCGACTTCTCCCATTTCGTCGGCGCTGCCGATTCCAACACTGCCCGCTGTGTCTGAACAGCCCCTGCTTCGTCAGCGCATCCCCTTGACGATTTTTCCTGCCTGGCCTGGACAGCCCAGCGTCCAGCCCATGTTCGTCAAAAAATCTGCGCTGCCGATTTTTCCCACTGTTGGCATAGCTGCCACTGCCCCAGTGTGTGTCTAGGCCCCCAGTCGTTTCCGTCAAGCCTGGAACTATAAATCGTCCGGACTCATCGCCAGCAACCGTCTGCCGATTATGCCGACTTCTCCGATTTCGTCGGCGCCTGCCAGATTCCAAACACTGACCTGCTGTATTCTGAACAGCCCCTGTTATCGTCAGCGCGTCCCCTTGACGAATTTTCCTGCCTGGCCTAGACAGCCCAGCGTCCAGCCCGTGTTCGTCATCAAATCTGCGCTGCCGATGTTCCCCGACGGAGCCTCCAGCTGCGGATCTCCGCGCTGGCCGATTTTTCGCCCCACTGTTGGCATCGCTGCCTCTGCCTAGCCTCCCATTCATTTCGTCACGCCTAGGACTTTAAACAGTCCCAGACTCATCGCCAAGCACAGGCTACGAATTCTGGCTGCCAGATTTCGTCGGCGCTAGCCGATTCCCATGCCACTGCCTGCTGTGTCTGAACAGCCCCTGCTTCGTCAGCTGTATCCCCTGAACGATTTTTCCTGCCTGTCCTGGACAGCCCAGCGTCCAGCCCATGTTCGTGACAAAAAATCTGCGCTGCCGATTTTTTCCCACTGTTGGCATAGCTGGCCACTGCACGCCAGTGTGTGACCTAGGCCCCCAGTCGTTTCGCGTCCAGCCTGGGACTAACAATCGTACCGGACTCATCGCCAGCACCGGCTTTGCCGAGTCTGCCGACTTCTCCGATTTCGTCGGCGCTGCCGTTTCCAACACTGCCTGCTGTGGTCTGAACAGCCCCCTGTTTTCGTCCAGCGCGTCCCCTATTGACGAATTTTCCTGCCTGGCCTAGACAGCCCAGCGTCCAGCCCGTGTTCGTCAACAAATCCTGCGCTGAGCCGATTTTCCCCGACGGGCCTCCAGCTGCGGATCTCCGCAGCTGCCGATTTCCCCCATCGTTTGCATCGCTGCCCCTGCCTAGGGCCCCCAGTCTTTTCCGTCACGCCTAGGACTATAAACAGTCCAGACTCATCGCCAGCACCAGCTGCCGATTCTGGCGATTTCGTCGGCGCTGCCGATTCCAGTCACTTCTGCTGTTTCCGAACAGCCCCTGTTTCGTCGGCGCATCCCCTCGACGAATTTACCAGCCTTGCCAGGACAGCCCAAGCGTCCAGCCCGTGTGTTCTGCAAGCAATCTGCGCCTCCGATCTTCCCCGACGGGCCTGCAGCTTGCACAAATCTGCGCTGCCGATCTTCCCCTTTGGGGCATGGCTGCCACTAGCCCGCGATGTCTAGACCAACAGTCCTTTCTCCTACAAGCCTTGGACTATCCAGTCCCGAGATCCCGGGAGCGCTGCCCGGTCACATCCCATCACAGCCTCCTCGACGCCGTGCCCCTAGAGGGCCGGGGGGACGAATCGGAGCGACATGGGGCTGAATCTCAGTGGATCGTGGCAGCAAGGCCACCTCTGCCACTTACAATACCCCTACGCGTATTCAAGGTCGTCTGCAAAGGATTCCTACCCGCCGCTCGGTGGGAATTGTACTTCCAAGGCGGTCCCGCGCGGCTCTTTCCGCCGCGAGGAGCTTGGCCAACGGCACATGCCTCCGGGGCCAAAGAGGCCCCTACTGCAGGTCGGCAATCGGACGGCGGGCGCACGCTGTCGAATCTAGCCCGGAATCATGACTAAGAGTCGTTCAGTCATAATCCAACGAACAGGATAGCTTCGCGCCACCTCCTGGCTTTTCAACCAAAGCACGATGACCAATTGTGCGAAATCAAACGTTTCCTCTCGTACTAGGTTAGATTACTATTGCGACACTGTCATCAGTAGGGTAAAACTAACCTGTCTCGGACGACGGTCCTAAACCCAGCTCACGTTCCCTATTGGTGGGTGAACAAATCCAACACTTGGTGAATTCTGCTTTCCCAATGATAGGAAGAGCCGACATCGGAAGGATGCAAAAAGCAACGTCGCTATGAACGCTTGATAATTGGCTGCCACAGACCAGTTATACCCTGTGGTAACTTTTCTGAACACCTCTAGCTTCCAAATTCCGAAGGTCTAAAGGATCGATAGGACCACGCTTCTCAACGTTTCGTATTCGTAACTGGAAATCAGAAATCAAAACGAGCTTTTACCCTTTTGTTCCACAACGAGATTTCTGTTTCTCGTTGAGCTCATCTTAGGACACCTGCGTTATCTTTTAACAGATTGTTGCTCACAGCCCCCAGCCAAACTCCCACCTGACAATGACTTCCGCCCGGATCAGACCGCCGAAGCGGCCATTGAGGTTCCAAAAAGAGGGGCAGCGCCCGCCTGACTCGATTCACTGACTAAGTAAAATAACGTTAAAAAGTAGTGGTATTTCCACCTTCCGCCGAAGCTCCCACTTATCCTAACACCTCTCACTTCATCTTCACAAGTCGGACTAGGACTAGAGTCAAGCTCAACAGGGTCTTCTTTCCCCGCTGATACCCGCCAAGCCCGTTCCCTAGGCTGTGGTTTCGCTGGATAAGTAAGACAGGGACAAGTTGGGAATCTCGTTTAATCCATTTCAATGCGCCAGTCACTAATTAGATGACGAGGCATTTGGCTACCTTAAGAGGAGGTCATAGTTACTACCCGCCGTTTACAGCCGCGCTTGGTTGAATTTCTTTCCACTTTGACATTACAGAGCACTTGGCAGAAATCACATTGCGTGAGCATTACCGCAGGGACCATCGCAATGCTATTGTTTTAAATTAAACAGTCGGATTTTTTCCCTTGTCCGTACCAGTTTGAGTTTCGACTGTTCGACGCCGCGCGGAAGGCCCGAAGGAGGCGTTCCCAGTCCGTCCCCGGCCGGCACGCGACGA
>JAQIZT010000246.1:30000-33501 GCA_029228515.1 Populus alba x Populus x berolinensis | reverse complement strand
CGCCCCTCGCTCATCGCGTCGGGGATCGTGCGGGTCCTGTGGTATTCCCCCGCCAAGGAATGGGCCTACCTGGTTGATCCTGCCAGTAGTCCAATATGCCTTGTCCCCCCCCTCAAAGATTAAGCCAAGCATGTTGTTAAGTTAAAGGAACTAATTCCGACTGTGAAACTGCGAAAATGGCTCAAAAAATCATTATATATTTTTTTTGATTTTATGGTAATTTTGGCACTCGGATAACCTTAGTAATTTCCTAGAGCTAATACTTGCAACAAACACCCCGACTTCCCAGGAAGGGACTCATTTAAATTAGATAAAAAGGTCCGACAGCGGGCCTCTGCCCCGATGCTCTGAAGAATTCCAATGATAACTCGACGGATCGCACGGCCATCGTGCTGGCGACGCATCCATCCAAAATTCTGCCCTATCAACTTTCGATAGGAAGGATAGAGGGCCATACCATGGTGGTGGACGGGTGACGGAGAAAATTAGTGTTTTCTATTCCGGAGAAGGGTAGCAGAGAGAACCGGCTTTTTACCACCCATCCAAGGAAGTCCAAGCGGCGCCGCAAAATTTACCCAAATCCTAACACGGGGAGGTTTTAAGTGGAACAATAAAATAACAATACCGTGCTACTTTCGAAGTCCCTGGTAATTGGGAATGGAGGTAAAGACAAAATCCCTTTACGAGAATCCATAGGAGGGCAAGTCTGGTGCCAGCCCCAGCCGCCGGGTAAATCCCAGCATCCAATAGCCGTATATTTTTTTTTTAAGTTGTTGCAGTTTTAAAAAAGCTCCGTAGTTTGACATTTGGTGTTCCCCGGCCCGTCCCCGCCCTCAGGTGTGCTCCTTTCCGCCCCTTCGTCCCCTTCTACCGGCGATGCGCTCCTGGGCCTAAACTGGCCGGGTTCCCGTGCCTCCCGGTGCTGTTACTTTTTGAAGAAATTAGAGTGCTCCAAGCAAGCCTAACGCTCCTGGAAATACATTAGCATGGGTATAACATCAATGAATTTTATCCGATCCAATTGTGGTTTGGCCCCATTCGGGATTCGGGAGTAATGATTACCAAGACAGTCGGGGGCATTTTCGTATTTTCCTAGTCCCAGAGGTGAAATTTCCCGGAATTTTATTGGAAAGACGAAAAACCGCGAAAAGCTTTTTTTGCCAAGGATTTATTCATTAATCAAGAACGAAAAGTGGGGGCTCAAAGACGATCAGATACCCGTCCTAGTCCCCCCTCAAACCATAAACGATGCCGACCATGGGATTGGCGGAAGTTGCTTATCTAGGACCTCCTCCAGCACCTCTATGAGAACTCAAAGTATTTTATTGTGGTTTTCTGGTGGGAGTATTGTCGCAAGTCTGAAACTTCAAAGGAATTGGAACTAAGGGCACCACCAGGAGTGGAGCCTTCGGCCTTAATTTGGACCCCAACAACGGGGGGAAACATACCAGTCCCAGACATAGTAAAGATTGACAGACTTTAGCCTCTTACCCTTGATTTTCCTATGGGTGTGTTGTGCATTGCCGGTCTTATTTAGGTGGGTAGCGATTTTGTCCCTGGGGTTTAAATTCCGTTTAACGACCGAGACCTCAGCCTGCTAACTAGCGATGCCGAGGTGACACCCTCCGCGGCCAGCTTCTTAGAGGGACTATGGCCTTTCCAGGCCCACGGAAGTTATGAGGGCATTAACATGTCCCCCTTGTGAAGCCCCTTAGATGTATTTTCTGGGCCGCACGCCGCGCTCCAACGATGAATTCAAACGAGTCTATACCCTTGGCCAGAACAGCCCCGGGTAATCTTTGAAATTTCAATCGTGATTGGGATAAGATCATTAGCCAATGTTTTTTTTGGTCCTTCAACGAGGAATTACCCCAAGTAAGCGCCTAGTTCATCAGCCACGCGTTGACTACGACCACTCCCCTATGTAAACACACCGCCCGTCGCTCCTACCCGATTGAAAATGGTCCCCCGGTGAAAGTGTATTCGGAGCGCGGCGACGTGGGCGTTTCTGCCGCCGGCGACGTCGCGAGAAAGGTTCCCAAACTGAACCTTATCATTTAGAGGAAGGAGAAGTCTAAACAAGGATTTCCGTAGGTGAACCTGCGGAAAGGAATCCAAGGGCGAAACCTGCCTAGCAGAACGACCCGCGAACCCGTGGCATGACAAGCTGGGCTCGTGGGGCACCCCGATCGCCCTCGCGACCTCGCGGTCCGTTGAAGGGGACGCGACCTGCGCCCTGCGCCGGCTCTCAAAACGAACCCCCGGCCGCGAGAAGCGCCCAGAAAAAATTTTGAGTAACTAGTAGCGCGCCCCCCGTAGCCCTCGGCGTCGGGGGGCGTGCCGTCTTCTGGTGATAATCTAAACTAACTCTCGGCAACGGATAACTCGGCTCTCGCATCGATGAAGAACGTAAGGCGAAATGCTAATAACTTGGTGTGAATTGCAAGAATCCCGTTGAACCATCGAGTACTCTTTTTGAAACGCAAGTTGCGCCCGAGGCCACCTGGCCCGAGGGCACGTTTCCTGCCTGGGTGTACCACCAATACCGTCACCCCCCTCTCCCCCTCGCCTCGCGAGGGACGGGGGCCGGATACTGGTCTCCCGCGCGCTCCCTCTCGCCGGTTGGGCCCCAAAATCGAGTCCTTCGGCGACGGTTCCCCCCCCCCCCCCCGCCCCACGACCGAAACGGTGGTTTGAGAAGACCCCCTCGGACACGGTCGTGGCGGCGCGCCCTATCGCCCCCGTTGAATACTCCTGGACCCTCGGGCCATCGAATTTTCTAGGAATGCCCTCTCGTTGCGACCCCAGGTCCCCAGGCGGGAAACTACCCGCTGAGTTATTAAGCATAATCATAAAGCTGAGGAAAAGAAACTTACAAGGATTCCCCAAAGTTAAACGGGCGAGCGAACCGGGAAATGCCCAGCTTGAAGAAACTGGCGCCTGCGTCGTCCCCCCCCGAATTTGTAGACTGGAGAAAACGTCCTCAGCGGCGAACCAGGCCCAAGTCCCCCTGGAAGAGGGGGCGCCCGGAGAAGGGTGGAGAGCCCCGTCCCTGGCTGAACCCCGACCGCACCACGAGGGCGCCGTCTGCGATTCGGGTTTTTTGTTTTGGTAAAATGCAAGCCCCAATCGGCCCGGTAAAAATTCCCCGTCCAAGGCTAAATACGGGCGAGAGACCCGATAGAAAACAAGTACCGCGAGGGAAGAGATTAACGGACTTTTTTTGAAAAAAAGAGAGGTCCAAAAGAGTGCTTGAAATTGTCCCCGGGAGGGAAGTGGATGGGGGCCCGGCGATGGCGCCCCGTCCGGATTAGTGGGAACGGTTATTTACGGCCGGTCCCCGCCGATCGGCTACGGCGTGGACCCGATGCGGGATCGCGGTGGCGGCCCAAGCCAGGGCCTATGAAACGCCCGTGGAAAGAAACGCCGTCGCCGCGATTCGTGGGACTGCAGCGCGCCCGCCCGTCCCCGGCGTGGCCCCTTGGCCAAACATGCGGCGCT
>JAQIZT010000246.1:22500-25000 GCA_029228515.1 Populus alba x Populus x berolinensis | reverse complement strand
CACTGCCCTATCGCCACAACTGCTGATGGGGGGGATTAGAGGCCGGCCATGGTGGTGAGGGGAGGCCAAGACCGTGAAAGCAAGAGTTTTCCCGGGGCTCCTCCGGTGGCCGCGGCATGCGCGCTGCCGTTTTTCCCGCATCCCGCCAAGAAAACGTCATGCTTTCCACGAAATCAATCCAGTAAAATCAGCCATATTTTTGTGAGGCTGCCAGCCGAATTTGGGGTCATTCCGGGCCGTTCCTATTTTTGCGTATTTCCTTGATTTTTAATGGTAGGAAAATAAAAAAAAATACTTCCCGACCTCGAAAAAATCTGGGAAAATTTATAAAGGTGGATTGGATTTTTGCCAACCTATGTGCAAAATTTCAGCTCAAAATACCAAGAAATGAATTTTTTAGAGGGGGGTGACAGCTGGGACCTAGTAGTGTCTGCCCCTGCCAGAGCTGCAATAACACTTATAGCTCTTTAGGGGGTGCCCCCCGACTGGCCATGGGCGCGCTGGCTGGCGCCCATAGGCCTGCCGCGGGGGATTTGCGAGCTGCTGCTACACACACGTGGGGGGCCTCACGGCCCGAAGTCACGCCGCCATCGATGACCCGTTTTCCGGCCGGCGACGACCCGATTCCGACCACCGCCCTATAAAAATCACACGCGCGCGCCCGCCCGCGCCCGCGCCCACCCGCTCTGCGCTTGGCGCTGGGGCGCTGGGGCCTGAGGGCCTGGGGCCCTTGGGGGCCCTTGGGCTCTTGGGCGATTGGGCGCGCGCCGCGCGGCAAGGCATTTCCATGCCGCGCTGCGCAACGGGGCTGACGCGGGGACAGCCCCTGCTGGCTGGCTATCTTACCCGCGGGGGGGCTGCCTTCGGGCCTTGCCCCCTGCGCTCTTGCCTGCCCCCCGCGCGGAGAGAGGCTACGCACACTCTGCGGCAGCGATGCCAGCAGTGGGAAAAATCGGCAGCGCGGACAGCCCCCGCTGGCTTGCTGTCGTGCCCGCGGGGGGCTGCCTTCGGGCCCGGGGCAGCGGCAGCGATGCCAGCAGTGGGAAAAATCGGCAGCGCGGACAGCCCCCGCTGGCTTGCTGTCGTGCCCGCGGGGGGGCTGCCTTCGGGCCCGGGCAGCGGCAGCGATGCCAGCAGTGGGAAAAATCGGCAGCGCGGACAGCCCCCGCTGGCTTGCTGTCGTGCCCGCGGGGGGGCTGCCTTCGGGCCCGGGGCAGCGGCAGCGATGCCAGCAGTGGGAAAAATCGGCAGCGCGGACAGCCCCCGCTGGCTTGCTGTCGTGCCCGCGGGGGGGCTGCCTTCGGGCCCGGGGCAGCGGCAGCGATGCCAGCAGTGGGAAAAATCGGCAGCGCGGACAGCCCCCGCTGGCTTGCTGTCTTGCCCGCGGGGGGGGCTGCCTTCGGGCCCCCCGCGTGCGGGCCTCCCTGCGCTCATGCCTGGCCCCCCGCGCGGGAGAGGCTAGGCGCTGCTGGGGCCAGCCCGACGTCGCTGGCCGCGCATGCCGCGCATGCCGGTTTTCCCTCGCATCCCGCCAAGAAAACGTCGTGCTTTCCACATGAAACCAATCCAGTAAAATCAGCCATATTTTTTGTGAGGCTGCCAGCCGAATTTGGGGTCATTCCGGCCCGTTCCTATTTTTGCGTATTTCCTTGATTTTTAATGGTAGGAAAATAAAAAAAAATACTTCCCGACCATCGAAAAAATCTGGGAAAATTTATAAAGTTGGATTGGATTTTTTCCAACATATGTGCAAAATTTCAGCTCAAAATACCAAGAAATGAATTTTTTTAGAGGGGGGGTGACAGCTGGGACCTAGTAGTGTCTACCCCTGCCAGAGCTGCAATAACACTTATAGCTCTTTAGGGGGGTGCCCCCTGGCTGGCCATGGGGCGCGCTGGCTGGCGCCCATAGGCCTGCCGCGGGGGATTTGTGGGCTGCTGCTATGCTCGGACTAACGTGGGGGGCCTCATGGCCCGAAGTAACGCCGCCATCGATGACCCGTTTTCCGGCCGGCGACGACCCGATTCCGGCCACCGTCCCTGTGACCCGCTCCAAAGCCGTTGGGCGCGTTGGGGCTGCTTATCCGCGGCTGCGGGCGCGCACAGCACTCTGATTTGCCAGCGCTCGTGCCAACCAATAGGCAGCCCCAACGCGCCCAACGGCTTGGCGCGACGTCACGATTCCGGCCAACCGTCCCTGTGACCCGCTCCAAGCCGTTGGGCGCGTTGGGGCTGCTTATCCGCGGCTGCGGCCGCACAGCACTCTGATTTGCCAGCGCTCGTGCCAACCAATAGGCAGCCCCAACGCGCCCAACGGCTTGGCGCGACGTCACGATTCCGGCCACCGTCCCTGTACCCGCTCCAAGCCGTTGGGCGCGTTGGGGCTGCTTATCCGCGGCTGCGGGCGCGCACAGCACTCTGATTTGCCAGCGCTCGTGCCAACCAATAGGCAGCCCCAACGCGCCCAACGGCTGGCGCGACGTCACGATTCCGGCCACCGT
>JAQIZT010000246.1:12500-15000 GCA_029228515.1 Populus alba x Populus x berolinensis | reverse complement strand
GACGGGGTATTGTAAGTTGCAGAGTGGCCTTTGCCTGCCACGATCCACTGAGATTCAGAGCCCCCATGTCGCTCCGATTCGTCCCCCCCCTTCCCCTCTATGGGCACGGCGTCCGAGTAGGGCTGGGGATGGGATGGGACCGGGGCAGCGCTCCCGGGATCTATCGGGACTGGATTAGTCCAAGGCTTGAAGAGAAAGACTGTTGGTCTTGACCCTCGAGGCAGTGGCAGCCTATTGCCACCAAAGGGGAAGATCGGCAGCGCAGATTTGTGCAAGCTGCAATGGCACCGTCGTAGGGAAGATTCGGAGGCGCAGATTGCAGTGACGAACACGGGCTGGACGCTGGGCCTGACCAGGGCCCGGCAGGAAAATATCGTCTAGGGGTATGCGCGCGACGAAACAGGGGCTGTTCGGAACCATGCAAGGCAGTGCTGGAACAGGACCCCAGCGCCCCCCCCCCCCAGTCGTCGCAGCCGCAGCAGGCGCTGACGATGAGTCCGGACGATTTATAGTCCCAGGCTTGACGAAAACGACTGGGGGCCTAGACACACGCTGGGGCAGTGGGAAAAATCGGCAGCGCAAATTTTTTGACGAACATGGGCTGGACGCTGGGCTGTCCAGGCCAGGCAGGAAAAATCGTCGAGGGGACGCGCTGACGAAGCAGGGGCTGTTCAGACACCGCGCGCCCGGGTGGAATCGGCAGCGGGCCGACTAAATCCGGCAGAAATCGGCAGCCGGGTGCTGGCGATGAGTCTTGACTGTTTATATACCTAGGGCGTGACGAAAAAGACTGGGGGCCTAGGCAGGTGGCAGCGATGCCAACAGTGGGAAAAATCTGCAGCAGCGGAGATCCTCAGCTGGAGGCCCGTCGGGGAAAATCGGCAGCGCAGATTTGTTTACGAACACGGGCTGGGGAACGCTGGGCTTGTCTAGGCCAGGCAGGAAAATTCGATCAAGGGGACCCGCGCTGACGAAACAGGGGCTGGTACAGAACACAGCAGGCAGTGTTGGAATCGGCAGCGCCGACGAAATCGGAGAAGTCGGCAGAATCGTCAGCCGGTGCTGGCGATGAGTCCGAACGATATAAAGTCCCAGGCTTGACTGGAAACGACTGGGGGGCCTATACACACACTGGGGCAGTGGCTAGCTATGCCAACAGTGGGAAAAATTCGGCAGCGCAGATTTTTATTTGACGAACAAGGCTGGACGCTGTGCTGTCCAGGCCAGGCAGGGAAAAAATCGTCAAGGGAGATGCGCTGACGAAGCGAGGGGCTGTTCAGACACTGCAGGCAGTGCTGGAATCGGCAGCGCCGACGAAATCGGAGAAGTCGGCAGAACCGTCAGCCGGTGCTGGCGATGAGTCAGGACTGTTTAATAGTCCCCTAGGCGTGACGAAAAAGACTGGGGGGCCTAGGCAAGGGGCAGCGATGCCAACATTGGGAAAAATCGGCAAGCGCGGGAGATGCCTCAGCTGGAGGCCCGGCGTGGGAAAATCGGCAAGCGCAGATTTGTTGACGAACACGGGCTGGACGCTAGGGGCTGTCTAGGCCAGGCAGGAAAATTCGTCAAGGGAACGCGCTGACGAAACAGGGGCTGTTCAGACACAGCAGGCAGTGTTGGAATCGGCAGCGCGGACGAACGAGGGGCTGTTCAGACAAATCGGCAACGTCGGAAAAATCGGCAGCGCGGATTTGTGCAGCTGGAGGCCCTATCAGCTGGCTGCCCGCAACGAGTCATTCAATTCTCTGCCCTATCAACATAACTCCCGATGTGTTGTTCGCTATCTTGGAAGAAGAGATCTCTTCCTCCCCGCGTCGGCCGGGTGCGATTACCCGGCGGCGTCGTTCAAATCACTGCCCTATCGGCCACAACTGCTGATGGGGGGGATTAGAGGCCGGCCATGGTGGTGAGGGGAGGCCAAGACCGTGAAAGCAAGAGTTTTCCCGGGGCTCCTCCGGTGGCCGCGGCATGCGCGCTGCCGGTTTTCCCGCATCCCGCCAAGAAAACGTCATGCTTTCCACGTGAAATCAATCCAGTAAAATCAGCCATATTTTTGTGAGGCTGCCAGCCGAATTTGGGGTCATTCCGGGCCGGTTCCTATTTTTGCGTATTTCCTTGATTTTTAATGGTAGGAAAATAAAAAAAAATACTTCCCGACCTCGAAAAAATCTGGGAAAATTTATAAAGTTGGATTGGATTTTTGCCAACATATGTGCAAAATTTCAGCTCAAAATACCAAGAAATGAATTTTTTAGAGGGGGGGTGACAGCTGGGACCTAGTAGTGTCTACCCCTGCCAGAGCTGCAATAACACTTATAGCTCTTTAGGGGGGTGCCCCCTGGCTGGCCATGGGGCGCGCTGGCTGGCGCCCATAGGCCTGCCGCGGGGGATTTGTGGGCTGCTGCTATGCTCGGACTAACGTGGGGGGCCTCATGGCCCGAAGTAACGCCGCCATCGATGACCCGTTTTCCGGCCGGCGACGACCCGATTCCGGCCACCG
>JAQIZT010000246.1:0-2500 GCA_029228515.1 Populus alba x Populus x berolinensis | reverse complement strand
CCTATGAGCAAAAACTTTTCAGCTCAAAATACCAAGAAATGAATTATTTTAGAGGGGGGGTGACAGCTGGAGACCTAAGTATTGTGACCTGCCCCCAAGCCCAGAGTCTGCAATAACAACTTATAGCTCTTTAGGGGGGTGCCCCCCGACTGTGGCATGGGCCATGGGGCGCTCGCTGGCTGGCGCCCATATGCCAGCCTCGGGGGATTTGCGAGCTGCTGCTACACACGTGGGGGGCCTCACTGCCCGAAGTAACGCCGCCATCGATGACCCGTTTTCCGCCGGCGACGACCCGATTCCGACCACCGCCCTATAAAAATCACACGCTGCGCGCGCCCGCCCGCGCCCGCGCCCGCGTCTGCGCTTGGCGCTGGGGCGCTGTGGCCTGAGGGCCTGGGGCCCTTGGGGGCCCTTGGGCTCTTGGGCGATTGGGCGCGCGCGCAGCGCGGCAATGATTTCCATGCCGCGCAGCGCAACGGGGGCTGACGCGGGACAGCCCCTGCTGGCTGGCTATCTTACCCGCGGGGGGGCTGCCTTCGGGCCTTGCCCCCCTGCGCTCTTGCCTGCCCCCCGCGCGGAGAGGCTACGCACACTCTGCGGCAGCGATGCCAGCAGTGGGAAAAATCGGCAGCGCGGACAGCCCCCGGCTTGCTGTCGTGCCCGGCGGGGGGCTTGCCTTCGGGCCCGGGCCAGCGGCAGCGATGCCAGCAGTGGGAAAAATCGGCAGCGCGGACAGCCCCCGCTGGCTTGCTGTCGTGCCCGCGGGGGGGCTGCCTTCGGGCCCGTTGCAGCGGCAGCGATGCCAGCAGTGGGAAAAATCGGCAGCGCGGACAGCCCCCGCTGGCTTGCTGTCGTGCCCCGGGGGGGCTGCCTTCGGGCCCGGGGCATCGGCAGCGATGCCAGCAGTGGGAAAAATCGGCAGCTGCGGACAGCCCCCGCTGGCTTGCTGTCGTGCCCGCGGGGGGGCTGCCTTCGGGCCCGGGGCAGCGGCAGCGATGCCAGCAGTGGGAAAAATCGGCAGCGCGGACAGCCCCCGCTGGCTTGCTGTCGTGCCCGGGGGGGGCTGCCTTCGGGCCCGGGGCAGCGGCAGCGATGCCAGCAGTGGGAAAAATCGCAGCGCGACAGCCCCCGCTGGCTTGCTGTCTTGCCCGTGGGGGGCTGCCTTCGGGCCCGGGGCAGCGGCAGCGATGCCAGCAGTGGGAAAAAATCGGCAGCGCGGACAGCCCCCGCTGGCTTGCTGTCTTGCCCGCGGGGGCTGCCTTCGGGCCCGGGGCAGCGGCAGCGATGCCAGCAAGTGGGAAAAATCGGCAGCGGGACAGCCCCCGCTGGCTGCTGTCGTGCCCGCGGGGGGCTGCCTTCGGGCCTCCGGGCAGCGGCAGCGATGCCAGCAGTGGGAAAAATCGGCAGCGCGGACAGCCCCCGCTGGCTTGCTGTCGTGCCCGCGGGGGTGGGCTGCCTTCGGGCCCGGGGCAGCGGCAAGCATGCCAGCAGTGGGAAAAATCGGCAGCCGGACAGCCCCCGCTGGCTTTCTGTCTTGCCCGCGCGGGGGCTGCCTTCGGGCCCGGCCCCTGCGCTCTTGCCTGCCCCCCGCGCGGGGAGAGGCTAGGCGCTGCTGGGGCCAGCCCGACGTCGCTGGCCGCGCATGCGCGCTGCCGGTTTTTCTCGCATCCCGCCAAGAAAACGTCGTGCTTTCCACATGAAACCAATCCAGTAAAATCAGCCATATTTTTGTGAGGCTGCCCAGCCGAATTTTGGGGTCATTCCGGGCCGGTTCCTATTTTTGCGTATTTCCTTGATTTTTAATGGTAGGAAAATAAAAAAAAATACTTCCCGACCTCGAAAAATCTGGGAAAATTTATAAAGTTGGATTGGATTTTTGCCAACATATGTGCAAAGAATTTTCAGCTCAAAATACCAAGAAATGAATTTTTTAGAGGGGGGGTGACAAGCTGGGACCTAGTAGTGTCTACCCCTGCCAGAGCTGCAATAACACTTATAGCTCTTTAGGGGGGTGCCCCCTGGCTGGCCATGGGGCGCGCTGGCTGGCGCCCATAGGCCTGCCGCGGGGGATTTGTGGCTGCTGCTATGCTCGGACTAACGTGGGGGGGCCTCATGGCCCGAAGTAACGCCGCCATCGATGACCCGTTTTCCCGGCCGCGACGACCCGATTCCGGCCACCGTCCCTGTGACCCGCTCCAAGCCGTTGGGCGCGTTGGGGCTTCTTATCCGCGGCTGCGGGCGCGCACAGCACTCTGATTTGCCAGCGCTCGTGCCAACCAATAGGCAGCCCCAACGCGCCCAACGGCTTGGCGCGACGTCACGATTCCGGCCACCGTCCCTGTGACCCGCGCCAAGCCGTTGGGCGCGTTGGGGCTGCTTATCCGCGGCGGGTGCCATACGGGCGGCGCAACGGACCAACACAAGAAAAAAGCACTCTGATTTGAGCCAGCGCTCGTGCCCGAACCAATAGGCAGCCCCAACGCGCCCAACGGCTTGGCGC
>JAQIZT010000245.1:32500-33505 GCA_029228515.1 Populus alba x Populus x berolinensis | reverse complement strand
GCGCGGACCAGCCCCTGCTGCTTGCTATCTTGGCCCGCGGGGGGGCTGCCGTTCCGGCCCGGGGCAGCGCCACGATGCCAGCGGTGGGTATATATCGGCAGGGCGGACAGCCCCCTGCTGGCTTGCCTATCTTGCCCGCGGGGGGCTGCCTTCGGGCCCGTGGCAGCGGCAGCGATGCCAGCGTGGGAAATATATCGGCAGCGCGGACAGCCCCTGCTTGGCTTGCTATCATTGCCCGCGGGGGGGCCAGCCTTCCGGCCCGGGGCAGCGGCAGCGATGCCAGCGGTGGGAAATATCGGCAGCGCGGACAGCCCCGCTGGCTGCTATCTTGCCCGCGGGGGCTGCCTTCGGGCCCTGCAGCGGCAGCGATGCCAGCGGTGGGAAATATCGGCAGCGCGGACTGCCCCTGCTGGCTTGCTATCTTGCCCCCGGGGGCTGCCTTCGGCCCCGGCAGCGGCAGCGATGCCAGCGTGGGAAAAATCGGCAGCGCGGACAGCCCTGCTGGCTTGCTATCTTGCCCGCGGGGGGGCTGCCTTCGGGCCCGTGGCAGCGGGAGCGATGCCAGCGGTGGGAAATATCGGCAGCGCGGACAGCCCCTGCTGGCTTGCTATCTGCCCGCGGGGGGCTGCCTTCGGCCCGGGCAGCGGCAGCGATGCCAGCGTGGGAAATATCGGCAGCGCGGACAGCCCCTCTGGCTTGCTATCTTGCCCGCGGGGGGGCTGCCTCGGGCCCGTGGCAGCGGCAGCGATGCCAGCGTGGAAATATCGGCAGCGCGGACAGCCCCTGCTGGCTTGCTATCTTGCCCGCTAGGGGCTGCCTTCGGGCCCGGGGCAGCGGCAGCGATGCCAGCGTTGGGAAATATCGGCAGCGCGGACAGCCCCTGCTGGCTTGCTATCTTGCCCGCGGGGGGCTGCCTTCGGGCCCTTGGCAGCGGCAGCGATGCCAGCGTGTGGAAATATCGGCAGCGCGGACAGCCCCCTGCTGGCTTGCTATCTTGCCCGCGGG
>JAQIZT010000245.1:17500-22500 GCA_029228515.1 Populus alba x Populus x berolinensis | reverse complement strand
AAGAAAAAGACTGGGGGCCTAGGGCAGCGCGCTGGGAGGCAAGCGGCAGCGATGCCCACAGGGGAAAAAATCGGCAGCGCAGATTTTTTGACGAACATGGGCTGGAACCGCTGGGCTGTCACAGGCCAGGCATGGAAAATTGCGTCAAGGGGGATGCGCTGACGAAGCAGGGGCTGTTCAGACAACAGCGGGCATAGTGCTAGGAAATCGGCAGCGCCTGACGAAATCGGCGAAGTCGGCAGAATCGTCAGCCGGTGCTGGCGATGAGTCCGGACTGTTTATAGTCCTACCGGAAGGACGTGGATCGACAAAAGACTTGGTGGGCCTAGGCAACCGCGCTGGGGCATGCGGCAGATGCAGCGATGCCCCACTACGGGAAAAATACGGCCAGCGCAGATTTTTTGACGAACATGGGCTCTAGAACGCTTGTCTGACCAGGCCAGTCAGGAAAATCACGTCAAGGGGATGCGCTGACGAAGCAGGGCTGTTCAGACAACAGCGGGCAGTGCTGGAATCGGTCGAGCAGCCGACGGAAATCTGCAAAAGTTCGGCAGAATGCGGCAAGCCGGTGAGCTGCGATGAGTCTGGACTGTTTATAGTCCTCAGGCGTGACGACAAAAGTACTGGGGGCCCTGAAGGCGACCGCGCTGGGAGCAAGCGGCAGCGTATGCCCCAACAACCAGCAAGGGAAGAAAAATATACCGACAGCTGCAGAAATTCTCTATCTGATTTTGCGACACGAACATTGGACTGGCACGCTGGGGCTGTCCAGGCCAGGTCAGGAAAATTTCGTCAAGGGGATGCGCTGACGAAGCAGGGGCTGTTCAGACACAGCGGGCAGTGCTGGAATCGGCAGCGCCGACGAAATCGGCGAAGTCGGCAGAATCCGGCAGCCGGTGCTGGCGATGAGTCCTGGACTGTTTATAGTCCTAGGCGTGACGAAAACGACTGGGGGGCCTAGGCATTACACGCTGGGGCAGGCGGCAGCGAATAGCCAACCTAATGGGGAAAAAATCCGGCAGATAGCTGGCGCTAAGAATTTTTCTGCACGAACATGGGCCTGACGCTTGGGCTTTTGTGCCAGGCCAGGCAGGAAAAATCGATCAAGGGGATAGCGCTTATTGACGAAGCAGGGGCTGTTCAGAACACAGGCGGGCAGTGCTAGGAATCGGTCAGCGCCGAACGAAATCGGCGAAGTCGGCAGAAATCGGACAGCCTGTGCAGGCGATGGAGTCCTGGCTGTTTTATAGTCCTAGAGCGTGACGAAAAAGACTGGGGGCCTAGGAGCACGCGCTGGGGCAAAGCGGCATGCGATGCCCACAGTCGGGAAAAAATCGGCACTGCGCTGATTGTATATTGGTTTTTGTTTTTGAGACGAAGCATAGGGCTGAGACGCTGGGCTGTCCAGGCCAGGCAGGAAAATTCGTCAAGGGGATGCGCTGACGAAGCAGGGGCTGTTCAGAACACAAGCGGGCAGTCAGCGCTGGAATCGGTCAGCGCCCGACGAAATCGGCGAAAGTACGGCAGATATCGGCAGCACGCTGTGGCTGGGCGATGAGTCCGTACTGTTTATAGTCCTCGAAACGGCGTGACGAAAAAGACTTGGGGGCCTAGGCACACGCTGGGGGCAAGCGGCAGCGACTGCCCCACCAGCGCTGGAAAAATCGGCAGCCGCAGATTCATCTCACTATTCACTTGAGACACGCAAACATTAAGGTCCATGCTGGATACGCTGCGGTCTGAGACTCAGGCCCGCATCGGAAAATTACGATCAAGGGGATAGCGGCTGACGTCAAGCCAGGGGCTGTTCAAACACAGCGGGCAGTGGGGGCCCCCTGGAATCGGCAGCGCCGACGAACAACGTCAAAGTCGGTCGCCATAAATCGCTCAGGCGGTGCTGGCGATGAGTCTTAGACTGTTTATAGTCCTAGGCGTGACGAAAAAAGAGACTGGGGGCCTAGGCACACAGCGCTGGGGCAGCGGCAGCGATGCCCACAGCGGGAAAAATCGGCAGCGCAGATTTTGCTGACGAACATGGGCAGACGCCGGGGCTGTCCAGTGCCAGGCAGGAAAATAATCGTCAAGAGGGGATGCGCTGACGAAGCAGGGGCTGTTCCGACCACAGCGGGCAGATGCTGGAATCGGCATCGCCGACGAAATCGGCTAAGTCCGGCAGAATCGGCAGCCTTGCTGAGCCAAGGCGATGAGTCCGTACTGTTTATAGTCCTAGGCGTAGCGACGAAAAACGACTGGAGGGCCCTAGGCACAGGCGCTCGGGGCCCAGAGGCAGCGGCAAGCGATGCCAACAGAGGGAAAAATCGGCAGCGCGGATTTGTGCAGCTGGAGGCCCGTCGGGGAAAATCGGCAGCGCAGATTTGGTGACGAACACGGGCTGGACGCTGGGCTGTCCAGGCCAGGCAGGAAAATTCGTCGAGGGGACGCGCTGACGAAACAGGGGCTGTTCAGACACAGCAGGCAGTGTTGGAATCGGCAGCGCGGACGAACGAGGGGCTGTTCAGACAAATCGGCAACGTCGGAAAAATCGGCAGCGCGGATTTGTGCAGCTGGAGGCCCTATCAGCTGGCTGCCCGCAACGAGTCATTCAATTCTCTGCCCTATCAACATAACTCCCGATGTGTTGTTCGCTATCTTGGAAGAAGAGATCTCTTCCTCCCCGCGTCGGCGGGTGCGATTACCCGGCGGCGTCGTTCAAATCACTGCCCTATCGGCTACAACTGCTGATGGGGGGGATTAGAGGCCTGCCATGGTGGTGAGGGGAGGCCAAGACCGTGAAAGCAAGAGTTTTCCCGGGGCTCCTCCGCTGGCCGCGCATGCGCGCTGCCGGTTTTCCCGCATCCCGCCAAGAAAACGTCGTGCTTTCCACGTGAAACCAATCCAGTAAAATCAGCCATATTTTTGTGAGGCTGCCAGCCGAATTTGGGGTCATTCCGGGCCGGTTCCTATTTTTGCGTATTTCCTTGATTTTCAATGGTAGGAAAATAAAAAAAAATACTTCCCGACCTCGAAAAAATCTGGGAAAATTTATAAAGGTGGATTGGATTTTTGCCAACCTATGTGCAAAATTTCAGCTCAAAATACCAAGAAATGAATTTTTTAGAGGGGGGGTGACAGCTGGGACCTAGTAGTGTCTACCCCTGCCAGAGCTGCAATAACACTTATAGCTCTTTAGGGGGGTGGCCATGGGGCGCGCTGGCTGGCGCCCATAGGCCTGCCGCGGGGGCTGCTGCTACGCTCGGACTAACGTGGGGGGCCTCACGGCCCGAAGTAACGCCGCCATCGATGACCCGTTTTCCGGCCGGCGACGACCCGATTCCGACCACCGCCCTATAAAAATCACACGCGCGCGCGCGCGCGCGCCGCCCGCGCCCGCGCTGGGCGCTGGGCGCTGGGGCGCTGGGGCCTGGGGCGCTGGGGCCTGGGGGCCTGGGGCCTGAGGGCCTGGGGCCCTTGGGGGCCCTTGGGCTCTTGGGCGATTGGGCGCGCGCTGCGCGCGGCAGTGGTTCCCCTGCCGCGCTGCGCAACGGGGGCTGACGCGGGGACAGCCCCTGCTGCCTTGCTATCTTACCCGCGGGGGGGCTGCCTTCGGGCCCTGGCCCCCTGCGCTCTTGCCTGCCCCCCGCGCGGGTGAGGCTAGGCACACGCTGGGGCAGCGGCAGCGATAACAACAGTGGGAAAAATCGGCAGCGCGGTAAATGCCGCTGGAGGCCCGTCGCGGAAAATCGGCAGCGCAGATTTGTTGACGAACACGGGCTGGACGCTGGGCTGGCCAGGCCTGGCAGGAAAATTCGTCTAGGGGGTAGGCTCACGGCAACGGGGGCTGACGCGGGGACAGCCCCTGCTGGCTTGCTATCTTGCCCGCGGGGGGGCTGCCGTCGGGCCCGGGGCAGCGGCAGCGATGCCAGCGGTGGGAAATATCGGCAGCGCGGACAGCCCCTGCTGGCTTGCTATCTTGCCCGCGGGGGGGCTGCCTTCGGGCCCGGGGCAGCGGCAGCGATGCCAGCGGTGGGAAATATCGGCAGCGCGGACAGCCCCTGCTGGCTTGCTATCTTGCCCGCGGGGGGGGCTGCCTTCGGGCCCGGGGCAGCGGCAGCGATGCCAGCGGTGGGAAATATCGGCAGCGCGGACAGCCCCTGCTGGCTTGCTATCTTGCCCGCGGGGGGGCTGCCTTCGGGCCCGTGGCAGCGGCAGCGATGCCAGCGGTGGGAAATATCGGCAGCGCGGACAGCCCCTGCTGGCTTGCTATCTTGCCCGCGGGGGGGCTGCCTTCGGGCCCGTGGCAGCGGCAGCGATGCCAGCGGTGGGAAATATCGGCAGCGCGGACAGCCCCTGCTGGCTTGCTATCTTGCCCGCGGGGGGGCTGCCTTCGGGCCCGTGGCAGCAGCAGCGATGCCAGCGGTGGGAAATATCGGCAGCGCGGACAGCCCCTGCTGGCTTGCTATCTTGCCCGCGGGGGGGCTGCCTTCGGGCCCGTGGCAGCGGCAGCGATGCCAGCGGTGGGAAATATCGGCAGCGCGGACAGCCCCTGCTGGCTTGCTATCTTGCCCGCGGGGGGGCTGCCTTCGGGCCCGGGGCAGCGGCAGCGATGCCAGCGGTGGGAAATATCGGCAGCGCGGACAGCCCCTGCTGGCTTGCTATCTTGCCCGCGGGGGGGCTGCCTTCGGGCCCGTGGCAGCGGCAGCGATGCCAGCGGTGGGAAATATCGGCAGCGCGGACAGCCCCTGCTGGCTTGCTATCTTGCCCGCGGGGGGGCTGCCTTCGGGCCCGGGGCAGCGGCAGCGATGCCAGCGGTGGGAAATATCGGCAGCGCGGACAGCCCCTGCTGGCTTGCTATCTTGCCCGCGGGGGGGCTGCCTTCGGGCCCGTGGCAGCGGCAGCGATGCCAGCGGTGGGAAATATCGGCAGCGCGGACAGCCCCTGCTGGCTTGCTATCTTGCCCGCGGGGGGGCTGCCTTCGGGCCCGTGGCAGCGGCAGCGATGCC
>JAQIZT010000245.1:0-7500 GCA_029228515.1 Populus alba x Populus x berolinensis | reverse complement strand
ACGAAGCAGGGGCATTCAGACACAGCGGGCAGTGCTGGAATCAGCAGCGCCGACGAAATCGGCAAAGTCTGCAGAATCGGCAGCCGGTGCTTGGCGATGAGTCTGGACAGTTTATAGTCCTAGGCGTGACGAAAAAGACTGTGGTCCTAGGCACGCGCTGGGGCAGCGGCAGCGATTGCCCACAGCGGGAAAAATCGCAAGCGCAGATTTTTTGACGAACAAGGGCTGGACGCTGGGCTGTCCCAGGCCAGGCAGGAAAATTCGTCAAGGGGATTCGCTGACGAAAGCAGGGGCTGTTCAGACACAGCGTGCAGTGCTGGAAACTGGCAGCGCCGACGAAATCGGCGAAGACGGCAGAAATCGGCAGCCGGTGCGGGCGATGAGTCCGGACTGTTTATAGTCGCTAGGCGTGACGAAAACGACTGGGGGGCATAAGTCACACGGCTGGGGCAGTGGCAGCGATGCCAACAGTGGGAAAAATCGGCAGCGCAGATTTTTTGACAGAACATAGGGCTGTCCAGGCCAGGCAGGAAAAATCGTCAAGGGGATTCGCTGACGCAGCAGGGGCTGTTCAGACACAGCGGAGCAGTGCTCGAATCGGCAGCGCCGACGAAATCTGGCGAAGTGTCCGGCAGAATCGGCAGCCGGTGCTGGCGATGAAGTCTGGACTGTTTATAGTCCTAAGGCGTGACGAAAAAGACTGGGGTCTCAAGGCGACAGCGCATGGGGCAGCGGCAGCGAAGCCCACAGCGGGAAAAATCGGCCGCGCAGATTTTTTTTGACGAACACGGGCTGGACGCTGGGCTGTCCAGGCCAGGCAGGAAAATTCGTCAAGGGTATGCGCTGACGAAGCAGGGGCTGTTCAGACACAGCGTGCAGTGCTGGAATCGGCAGCGCCGACGAAATCGGCGAAGTCGGCAGAATCGGCAGCCGGTGCTGGCGATGATTCCCGGACTGTTTATAAAGTCCCTAGGCTTGACGAAAAAAAGACTGGGGTGGCCTAGGCACGCGCTGGGGCAGCGGCAGCGATGCCCACAGCGGGAAAAAATCGGCAGCGCAGATTTTTTGACGAACAACTGGCTGGACGCTGGGCTGTCCAGGCCAGGCAGGAAAATTCGTCAAGGGGATGCCGCTGACGAAGCAGGGGCTGTTCAGACACAGCGGGCAATGCTGGAATCGGTCAGCGCCAACGAAATCGGCAAAGTCGGCAGAATCGGCAGCGATTGCTGGCGATGAGTCTGGGACTGTTTCTAGTCCTAGGCGTGACGAAAAAGACTGGGGGCCTAGGCAACGCCGCTGGGGCAGCGGCAGCGATGCCCACAGCGGGAAAAAATCGTCAGCGCAGATTTTTTTGACGAAACATGGGCTTGGACGCTGGGCTGTCCAGGCCAGGCAGGAAAATATCGTCAAGGGATTGCGCTGACTAAGCAGGGGCTGTTTCAGAACACAGCGGGCAGTGCTGGAAATCGGCAGCGCCGACAGAATATCAGACGAAGTCGGCCAGAATAGGCAGCCGGTGCTAGGCGATGAGATCCGGACTGTTTATAGTCCTAGGCGTGACGAAAACGACCTGGGGCCTAGGCACACGCTGGGGCAGGGGCAGCGATGCCAAACAGTGGGAAAAATCGGCAGCGCAGATTTTTTGACGAACATCGGCTGTCCAGGCCAGGGCAGGGAAAATCGTCAAGGGGATGCGCTGACGAAGCAGGGGCTGTTCAGACACAGCGGGCAGTGCTGGAAATCGGCAGCGCCGACGAAAAATCGGCGAAGTCGGCAGAATCGGCAGCCGGTGCTGAGGCGATGAGTCGGGACTGTTTTTAGTCCCTAGGCCGTGACGAAAAAGACTGGGGGCCTAGGCAACTGCGCTGGTTCAGGCGGCAGCGATGCCCACAGCGGAGAAAAATCGGCAGCGCAGATTTTTTGACTGAACATGTGCTGGACGCTGGGCTGTCCAGGCCAGGCAGGAAAATTCGTCAAGGGGATGCGCTGACGAAGCAGGGGGCTGTTCAGACACAGTCGGCAGTGCTGGAATCCGGCAGCGCCGACGAAATCGGCGAAGTTCGGCATGAATCGGCAGCCTGTGCTGGCGATTAGTCCGGACTGTTAATAGTGCCTAGGCGTGACGAAAAAGACCTGGGGGCATAGGCACGCGCTGGGGCAAGCGGCAGCGATTCCCACAGCGGGAAAAATCGTGCAGCGCAGATTTTTTGACGAACATGGGCTGGACGCTGGGCTGTCCATCCAGGCAGGAAAATACGTCAAGGGGAAGCGCTGACGAAAAAAGCAGGGGCTGTTCATACACAGCGGGCAGTGCTGGAATCGGCAGCGCCAAACGAAATCGGCAAAAGTCGGCAGAAATCGGCAGCCGGTGCTGGCGATGAGTCTGGACCTGTTTATAGTCCTAGGCGTGACGAAAAAGACTTGGGGAGCCTAGGCACGCGCTGGGGCAAGCGGCAGAGCGATGCCCCACAGCGGGAAAAATCGGCAAAGCGCCAAGATTTATATTTTTTGAACAGAACATGGGCTTGGACGCTGGGCCTGTCCCCATGGCCAGGCAGAAAATTCGTCATAGGGAGAATGCGCTGACGAAGGCAGGGTCTGTTCAAGACACAGCGGCAGGTGCTGGAATCGGCAGCGCCGACTAAATCGGCGAAGTCGGCAGAATCGGCAGCCCGGATGCTGGCGATGAGTCCGTACCTGTTTTATAGTCCTAGGCGTGACAAAAAACGACTGGGGGCCTAGGCACACCGCTGGGCAGTGGCAGCGAATGCCAACAGTGGGATAAATCTCCGGCGAAAGCCGCAGAGTTTTTGGACTGAGACATATGGGCTGTCCCAGGCCAGGCATGGAAAAATCGTCAAAGGGATTGCCGCAGACGAAGCAGGGGCAGTTCAGATCACAGCGGGCAGTGCTGGAATCGGCAGCGGCCGACGGAAAATCAGGCGAAAGTCCGGCAGAATCGGCAGCCGGTGTCTGGCGATGAGTCTGGAACTGTGTTTATTTAGTCCTAGGCGGTGACGAAAAAGACTGGGGGCCCTAGGCACCGTCGCTAGGGGCAGCGGCAGGCGTGATGCCCACAGCGGGAAAAATCAGGCAGCAGCAGATTTTTTTGAACAGAACAAATGGGCTTGGACGCTGGGCTGTCCCGCCCAGGCAAGGGAAAATTCGTCAAGAGGGGTATGCGCGTGAACGAAGCAGGGGCCTGGTTTCAGACACAGCGGGCAGTGCCTGGAATCGGCAGCGCCGACGAAATCCGGGCGAAGTCGGCAGAAAAATCCCGGCAGCCGGTGCTCGGCGATGAGTCCGGGACTGTTTTTTTATAGGTCCTAGGGGCGTGGACCGAAAAAGACTTGGGGGGGCCTAGGCACAGCGCTTGGGGGGGCCAAGCGGCAGCGATGCCCACAGGCGGGAAAAAAAATTTCCTGCAGCGCAGAATTTTTTTTGAGACGAACCATGGTCTGGACCCGCTGGGCTGTCCAGGCCGAGGCAGGAAAATTCGTCAAGGGGGATTGCCGCTGACGAAGCAGGGGGACTGTTTCAGACACAGCGTGCAGTGCTGTAATCGGCCAGCGCCAAACAGAAATCCGGCAAAAGTCCGGCAGAAATCGGCAGCCAGGTGCTTGAGGCGATGGAGTCTGGACTGTTTATAGTCCTAGGCGTGACGAAAAAAGACTGGGGGCCTAAGGCACGCGCTGGGGGCAAAAGCGGCAGCGAATGCCCACAGCGGAAAAAATTCGGCAGCGCAGATTTTTTTTTGACGAACATTCTGGGCCTGGATGGACTCGCTGGACTGTCCAGGACCTAGGCAGGAAAATTCCGTCAAGGGGATTGCGCTGACGAAGCAGGGGCTGTTCAGACACAGCGGGCAGTGCTGGAAATCGGCAGCTGCCGTACTGGAAATCCACCCGGCGAAGACAAGTCCGGCAGAATCGGCAGCCGGTGCTGTGGGCGATGAGTCCGGACTGTTTATAGTCCTTAAGGAGGCGTGACGAAAACGACTGGGGGCCCTAGGCACACGCTGGGGCAGGGGCAGCGATGCCAACAGTGGGAAAAATCGGCAGCGCAGATTTTTTTGACGAACATGGGGCTGTCCCAGGCCAGGCAGGAAAAATCGTCTGGGGATTGCGCTGTTCGACGCAGCAGGGGGCTGTTTCAGACCACAAGCGGGCAGTGCTGGAATCGGCAGCGCCGACAGAAATCCCCGGCGAAGTCGGCAGAAAAATCGGCAGCCGGTGCTGGCGATGAGTCTGGACTGTTTATAGTCCTAGGACTGACAAAAAAGACTGGGGGCCTAGGCACCACGCGCTGGGGCAAACGGCAGCGATGCCCCACAGCGAGAAAAATCGGCAGCGCAGAATTTTTTACGAACATGGGCTGGAAACGCTGGGCTGTCCAGGCCAGGCAGGAAAAATTTCCGTCAAAGGGATGCGCTGTGACGAAGCAGGGGGCTGTTTCAGGACCACAGCGGGGCAGTGCTTGGAATCGGCAGCGCCGACGAAATCGGCGAAATCGGCAATATCTCGGCAGCCACGGTGCTGGCGATGAGTTCCCGGACTGTTTATAAGAATCCCTAGGCGTGAACGAAAAAAGACTGGGGGCCTAGGCACCCGCTGGGCCAGCGGCAGCGATGCCCACAGCGGGAAAAAAAACGGCAAGCGCAGATTTTTTTTGACGAAACATGGGCTGGACGCTGGGCTGTCCAGGCCAGGCAGGAAAATTTCGTCAAGGGGATGCGCTGACGAAGCAGGGGCTGTTCAGACACAAGCGGGCAGTGCTGGAAATCGGCAGCGCCAACGAAATATCGGACAAAAGTCCGGCGAGAATCGGCTCGGCAGCCGGTGCTGGCGATGAGTCAGGACTGGTTTATAGTCCCTAAAAGCCTGACGAAAAAGACTTGGGGGCCTAGGCACGGCCGCCTGTGGGGCAGCGGCAGTACGCGATGCCCACAGGCGGGAAAAATCGGACAACGCAGATTTTTTTGACGAACATGGGCCTGGAACGCTGGGCTGTCCCAGGCCCAGCAGGAAAAATTCGTCAAGGGGATGCGCTGACTAAAGCAGGGGCTGTTCAGACCAACCGCGGGCAGTGCTGGAATCGGCAGCGCCGACGAAATCGGCGAAGTCCGGCAGAATCGGCAGCCGGTGCTGGCGATGAGTCCGGACTGTTTTATAATAAGTCCTAGGCTGGACGAAAACCGACTGGGGGCCTAGGCACCACACGCTGGGGCAAGGGCAGCGGGACAGCGATGGCCAACAAGTGGAAAAAATCGGCAGCGCGGATTTGTGCAGCTGGAGGGCCCGTCGGGGAAAATTTCGGCAGCGCAGATTTGGTGACGAACATACGGGCTGGACGCTGGGCTGTCCAGCCCAGCAAGGAAACTTCGTCGAGGGACACCGCTGACGAAACAGGTGCTGTTCAGACACAGCAAGCAAGTGTTGGAATCGGGCAGCGCGGACGGAAACTAGGGGCTGTTCAGACAAATCGGCAACCGTCGGAAAAAATCGGCAGCGCGGATTTGTGCAGCTGGAGGCCCTATCAGCAGCTGGCTGCTGTCCCGCAACGAGTCATTCAATTCTCTCCCATTATCAACATAAACCTTCCCGATGTGTGGGTCGCTATTCTAGGAAGAAGAGATCTCTTACCTCCCCTCCCCGCGGTCGGCCGGGTTGCGATTACCCGACGGCGTCTGGGGCGTTCAAATCACTGCCCGAATTTCGGCTACAACTGCTGATGGGGGGAATTAGAGGCCTGCCATGGTGGTGAGGGGAGGCCCAAGAACCGTGAAAGCCAAGAGTTTTCCCCCCGGCCTCCTCCGCTGGCCGCGCATTTGAGCGCGCTGGCCGGTTTTTTTCCTCCCCTCTTTTTTTTTTTCCTTCCCCTTCTTTTTTTTATTTTTTTTTCTTTACTTTCTTTTTGTTCTTGTTCTTGTTATCCTTTTTCCCCCGCATCCCGCCAAGAAAACACCCCGTCGTGCTTTCCACGTGGAAAACCAATCCAGTAAAAATCAGCCTATATTTTTGTGAGGCTGCCAGCCGAATTTGGGGTCCATTCCGGGCCGTTTCCTATTTTTGCCGTATTTCCTTGATTTTCAAATGGTAGGAAAATAAAAAAAAAATACTTCCCCGACCTCGAAAAAATCCTGGGAAAATTTATAAAGGTGGATTTGGAATTTTTGTGCCAACCTATGTGCAAAATTTTTCAGCTCAAAATAAACCAAGAAATGAATTTCTTAGAAGGGGGTGACAGCTGGGACCTAGTAGTGTCTACCCCTGCCAGAGCTGCAATAACCCTTATAGCTCTTTAAGGGGGTGGCCATGGGCGGCGCTGGCTGGCGCCCATAGGCCCCCCTGCCCGCCGGGGGGCTGCTGCTAGCGCTCGGACTAACGTGAGGGGGCCTCACAGCCCGAAGTAACTCCGCCATCGATGACCCCTTTTCCCGCCGGCGACAGACTCCGATCCAGACCACCGCCCCTATAAAAAAAATCAACACGCTCGCGCGCAGCTGCCCGCAGCCCTACCCTGCGCCCAGCGCCCGCGCGGGACGCTGGGGCCCGCTGCTGGGAGGCGCTTGGGGCCTGGGGCGCTGGGGCCTGGGGGCCTGTGGGGCCTGAGGGCCTGGGGCCCTTGGGGCCCTTTGGGCTCTTGGGCGATTGGGGCTTGCTGCGATGCGCCAGCGGCAGTGGTTCCCCTGCCGCGCTGCGCCAAACGGGGCGGACTGACGCGGGGACAGCCCGCCCCTGCCTTGCTATCTTAACCGCAAGGGGGCTGCCTTCCGGGCCCCCTGCTGGCCCCCTGCGCTCATTTGCCTGCCCTCCCGCGCGGGTGAGGCCTAGGCACACGCTGGGGCAGCGGCAAAAAGCGATAAACAACAGAGGGAAAAATCAGGCAGCGCGGGGTAAATGCCGCTAGGAGGCCCGTCGCGGAAAATTTCGGCAAGCGCAGATTTGTTGACGAAAACACGGGCTTGGACCGCTGGGCCTGACCAGGCCTGGGCAGGAAAATATCGTCCCTAGGGGGTAGGGGGCCTGCCTCACGGCAACGGGGGCCTGACGCCCCAGCGGGGACAGCCCCTGCCTGGCTTGCTATCTTGGCCCCGCAAGCGGGGGGGGCTGCCGTCGGGCCAACCGGGGCACGGCAACGATGCCAGCGGTTGGGAAAATATCGCAGCGAGCGGACACAGCCCCGCTGGCTTGCTATCTTGCCCCGGGGGGCTGCTTCGGCCCGGCAGCGGCAGCGATGCCACGGTGGAAATAATCGGCAGCTGCGGACCCCCCTGCCTGGCTTGCTATCTCTTGCCCCGGGGGGGTGGGCCTGCCGTCCCGGGGCCCGGGGCAGCGGCCAGCGCTGCCAGCGGGTGGAAATATCGGCAGCGCGGACCAGCCCCCTGCTGGCTTGCCTATCTTGCCCGCGGGGGGGCTGCCGTTCGGCCCAGTGGCAGCGGCAGCGAAGCCCAGCGTTGGAAAATATCAGGCAGCGCGGGACAGCCCCTGCTGGCTTGAT
>JAQIZT010000244.1:25000-33541 GCA_029228515.1 Populus alba x Populus x berolinensis | reverse complement strand
CCGCCGCCCGATGCCGACCTGCAGTAGGGGCCTCTTGGCCCCGGAGGCACGTGCCGTTGGCCAAGCCCTCGCGGCGAAAGAGCCGCGCGGGCCGCCTTGAAGTACAATTCCCACCGAGCGGCGGGTAGAATCCTTTGCAGACGACTTAAATACGCGACGGGTATTGTAAGTGGCAGAGTGGCCTTGCTGCCACGATCCACTGAGATTCCCCCCATGTCGCTCCGATTCGTCCCCCCGGCCCCTCTAGGGCACGGCGTCGAGGAGGCTGGGATGGGATGGGATCGGGCAGCGCTCCGGGATCTCGGGACTGATAGTCCAAGGCTTGAAGAGAAAGACTGTTGGTCTAGACATCGGGGCAGTGCAGCCATGCCACCAAAGGGAAGATCGGCAGCGGCAGATTTGATTTGTGCAAGCTGCAGGCCGTCGGGGAAGATCGGAGGCGCAGATTGCTTGACGAACATGGGCTGGACGCTGGGCTGTCCACGCCAGGCAGCGAAAATCTCGTCGCAGGGGAAATGTCGCCGACGAACTCGGCAAAGTCGTCAGAATCGGCAGCCGTCCCTAACTCGATGAGCATCCGGCACGTTGGATAGTCCGAGGCCTTGCGACGACAACAGACTGGGGGCGCCTAGGCACACGACCTGGGAGCACGAGGCACAGCTGATGCCAACAGTGGGCAACAAATCGGCATGCCGCAGATTTTTTGACGAACATGAGGCTGTCCAGGCCAGGCAGGACAGACAATCGTCAAGCGGAATGCGCTGACACGAAGCAAGGAGCAGGCGGCTGTACAGTACACAGCGGGCAGTGCTGGAATCGTTCAACTAGCAGCCGACGAAATCGGCGCAGTCGGCAGAATCGGCTAGCCGGCTGCTAGCTGACGGGCCGACAGTCAGATCCTGGACTGTTTATAGTCGACCTACGGCGTGACGACAAAGTCACTGGGGGCCTAGGGCACTAGCCGCTGGGCAACAAACCGCAGCGCGCAAGCGCGATTCCCTCCAAGGCGGGAACAAAATCGGCAAGCGCAGATCTTTTGACGAACGACAATGGGCGTTGGACGCTGGGCTGTCTCAGGCCCTAAGGTACACACCAAGGAAAAATTCCGTCAAGGCGGATGCGCTGACGAAGCAGGGGCGCTCGTTCAAGACACACCCGACAGGGCAGTGCTGGAATCGGCAGTCCCACGCTGCCCGCACGAAGAGTCCCAGGGGCGAAGTCTGGCAGAATCGGCATAGCCAGGTGCCTGGCGATGAGTCCGGACTGTTTTTAATATGTCTTCAGAAGGACGCTGACACGCAAAGACTGGGGGCCTAGGCACGCGCCATGAGAGAGCGACCACTCCACACGAAGAAGAGGAATTGCGCGCAGCGATCGCGCCACACACCTCAATATATCTACGCCTGGAAAGCCGCAAAAGCTACCGCCCCCCACTCCACCGCCCTTAGACAATGCCCACCACCCCGGGGAGGAGACGCCGGGAAAAATCGCGCAGCGTCAGATTTTTGTGACGAACATGGGCTGTGGACCGCTGGGCTGTCCAGCCAAGGCAGGCAAAAGTTTCGTCAAGGATGCGCCTGTTACCGAAGGCAAGGGCGGCTGTTCAGCAACACAGCGGCAGTGCTGGACATCCTGCGGCAGACGACCGACAGAAATCCGGCAAAGTCGAGCAGAATCGGCAGCCGGTGCTGGCGATGAGTCTCGGACTGATTTCTAATCAGTCCCTAGGCGCTGACCGGAAAACAGACTCGGGGGCCATACGGCACGCGCTGGGGCAAAAGCGGCTAGCGACCGTTTGCCCGCCCCCCTCACAAGCGGAGAAAAAATCGGCAGCGCAGATCTTTTCATTGACTCGAACATGGGCTAGGCAACGCTGGTCCTGCGCTGTCCCAGGCCGAAAGGCAAGCTGCGACAAAAATCCTTCGTCAAGGGGATGCGCTGACAGAAGCAGGGGCTGTTCAGACACAGCGGGCAGTGCTAGAAATCGGCAGCGCCGCCGCGACCGAAATCGGCAAACCCGCTCCGCACACGTCTAAATAATCGCCCACAGCAACACAGCTGCGCGCTTTGCCTCGGCTCCGCTCATCTCGTATGAAGTACTGGAACTCGTTTTCACATAAAGTCCTAGGCGTGACGAAATAAACTCTGGGGCCTAGGCACGCGCTGGGGCAGCGGCAGCGATGCCTCGAGCGGGAAAAATCGGCAGCGCATTTTTTTTGACGAACATGGGCTGGACTCTGGGCTGTCCAGGCCAGGCAGGAAAATTCGACAAGGGATTGCGCTGACCGATCGCAGGGGCTGTCTCAGCAACACTCAGCGGGCCAGTGCTGGAAATCGCAGCTGCCAGACGAAATCGGCGAAGTCCCGGGAACAGAATCGGCAGCCAGTGCTCCCCGCGGCGATTAGTTGCCGGACTGTGTTATAGTCCCTAGACGCGTGACGAACAACAACAGACTGGAACCGGGGCCTTAATGGCTACACACGCTGGGGTCATGCTACGGGGCAAGCGGCAGCGAATGCCCAACAGTGAGGACAAAAATCGGCAGCGCGGCCGATGTTCTGCGTGCAGCTCCAGGAGGCCCGTACCGCGGGAACAAATCGGCACGACAGCAGATTTGGTGACGAAAACGGGCTGGACGCTGGGCTAGTCCAGCGCCAGCGCGAAATAGGAAAACTTCGTCGATGGGGACGCGCTCGACGAAAAAAAAAAAGAAAAAAAAAAAAAAAAAAAAAAAAAAAAAAAAAAAAAAAAAAAAAACACAAAAAAAAAAAAAAAAAAACAAAAAAAAAACAATTGAGACCAAGGGCGTGTTCAAGCACACAGCAACAGTGTTGGGAATCGGCAGCGCGCGGACGATACGCAGGGTGGCTATTTCAGCAAACAAATTCGGCAACGTCGGAAAAATCGGACAGGAGCGCGGATTTGTGCAGGCCTGGAGAGCCCTAATCAGTCTGCGCTGCCCGCAACGAGTCATTCCAATTCCTCTGGCCCATATCAACCATAAACTCCCGAGTGTGTTGTCTCGCTATCCTTGGAAGACAGAGATCACTCTTCCTCCCCCTTTCGCGTCAGGCCGGGTGCGATTACCCGGAACGGCGTCCGTTCAAATCACATAGTCCGGCCCTAGTCGGCTAACAGACTGCTGAATGGGGCGGGGACATTAGAAGGGGCCTGCCATGTGTGGTAGAGGGGGAGGCCAAGAACCGTGAAAGCAAGAGTCTTTTCTTCCCGCCATTCCCGGGGCCTCCTTGTCCTCCCCGCTGGCCCCAGCGCATGTAAGCGCGCTTGGCCCGGTTTTCACCTCCACCCATGAACCGCCCCGCCCCTCTAAAGCATCCCGCCCCAAGAAACACGTCGTAGCTTTCCACGTGAAACCAATCCAGTAAAACTCAGCCCATATTTTTTGTTGAGAGCTGCCACCGAATTTCGGGGGTCGCATTCCGGGCCGGTTCCTAATTTTGCGTATTTTCCTTGATTTTTTCAATGGTAGGAAAATAACAAAAGAAACTACTACTCCCGACCTCGGAAAAAATACTGGGAAAAGTTTATAAAGGTGGATTGGAATTTTGCCAAACCTATGTAGCAAAATTTCAGCTCCAAAATACCAAGAAATTGCGAATTCTTTTAGAGGGAGGGTAGACAGCTGGGACCAATTAGTAGTAGTCATTTACCCCTAGCCGATAGCTGCAGCCAATAACACTTATAGCTCGCCATTTAGGCGGGGTGGCCATGGGGCGCGTCAACACTGCTGGCGCCCATAAAAGGCCTGCCAGCGAGGCGGGGCTAGCTGCTAACGCTCGAACAAATCAAAACGGACTAAACGTGTGGGCCCTCCACCGGCCCGAATGTCAAAACGCCGGCCATAGATGACCCAGTTTTCCCCGGCCGGCAGACAGAACCACGATTCCGACCACCGCCCCTATAAGAAACCATCACAACCCTGCGCGCGAGCATGCGCGGCCCCCGCCCCCGCCCGCGCCCACGCGGCCCGCCACCAGGTCATCGCCTTTGGAGCGCTGGGGCTGCCTGGGCGCTGGGCCATGGGGCGCTGGGGCCCCTGGGGGACCTGGGGCCTGGAAGGGCCTAGGGGTCCCTTGTGGGACAGGGACACCTCTGGGCATCTCTGGGCGACTTGGGCCGACACACCCCACCGTCTAAGCGCGCGCCGGCGCGCCCGGGGGGGGCAGTGGTGTCCCGCTGCGTCGCGCTGCGCAAACGGGGGCTAGACGCGGTGGACAACGCCCCTGCTGGCCCTTGCCTAATCTTTAAAATCTTACCCGCGGGGGGGGCCTGCCTTCGGGCCCCTTGGCCCCCTGCGCTCTTTGCCTGCCCCCCGCGGCGGGTGCAGGCTAGCCACACGTCCTGGGGGCAAAGGCGGCACGCGCGATAACAACAGTGGGAAAAATCGGCATGCGGCCGGTAAATTGCCAATGCTGGAGGCCCGTCGCGGAAAATCGGCAGGCGCAGATTTGGTTGACGCAACACACGGGCTGGAACACTGGCTGGACGCTGGCCAGAGCCCATGGCAGGAAAATTCGGTCAAGGGGGTAGGCTTCCCAACGGCAACGGGGGCTGACCTGCGGGGACAGCCCCTGCTGAGCTTGCTCATCTTCGCCCCGCGGGCAGGCCGGCTTTGCCGTCGGTGCCCAGGGGCAGCGGCAGCGATGCCTAGCACGGGGCTGGGACAATATCGGCATAACCGCGCGGACAAGCCCCTGCTAGGCCTTGCTACTCTCTTGCCCGCCTCGCGGGCGGGGTCTGCCTATCGGCGCACCGCGGGCAGCGGCAGCGATGCCAGCGGTGGGAAATATCGGCAGCAGCGGACAGCCCCTGCTGGCTTGCTATCCTTGCCCGGGGGGGGCAGCCTTCGGGCCCGGGGCAGCGGCAGCGATGCCAGCGGTGGGAAATAACGGCAGCGCGGACAGCCCCTGCTGGCTTGCTATCTTGCCCGCAGGGGGGCTTGCCTTCGGGCCCGTGGCAGCGGCAGCGATGCCAGCGGTGGGAAATATCGCCAGCGCGGACAGCCCCTGCTGGCTTGCTATCTTGCCCGCGGGGGGGCTGCCTTCGGGCCAGGGGCAGCGGCAGCGATGCCAGCGGTGGGAAAATATCGGCAGCGGCGGACAGCCCCTGCTGGCTTGCTATCTTGCCCGCGGGGGGGCTGCCCTCGGGCCCGTGGCAGCGGCAGCGATGCCAGCGGTGGGAAATATCGGCAGCGCGGACAGCCCCTGCTGGCTTGCTATCTTGCCCGCGGGGGGGCTGCCTTCGGGCCCGTGGCAGCGGCAGCGATGCCAGCGGTGGGAAATATCGGCAGCGCGGACAGCCCCTGCTGGCTTGCTATCTTGCCCGCGGTGGGGGGCTGCCTTCGGGCCCGTGGCAGCGGCAGCGATGCCAGCGGTGGGAAATATCGGCAGCGCGGACAGCCCCTGCTGGCAAATTGATGATTCTTGCCCGGGGGGGGGCTGCCTTCGGGCCCGTGTCAGCTGGCAGCTATGCAATCGGTGGGAAATATCAGCAGCGCGGAACCAGCCCCTGCTGGCTTGATATCTTGCACGCGGGGGTGGGTGGGGCTGCCTTCGGGCCCGTGGCAGCTTGCCAGCGATTGCCCGCGGTGGGAAAATATCGCACTGGCTAGAGCGCGACGGAACAGCCCCTGCTGGCTTGCTACACTCTTGCCCGCAAAGCGGGGGGGCTAGCCAATTCCGCGGGACACACACCAGAAAGGCAAGTGACAGGCAGCGATGCTGACAAAAGCAAGCGGTTGGGAAAAACATAATAACTACAGGAACACCATAGACATAAAAACAGCTGGAAACAGCCGACCCGCTTGCTGGCATACGCATAAACATTCTTGCCACGCACAAGGAAAGGAAAGTAACCTCAGGCTATCTTCGGGCAACCGTGAGCACACGCGCGACCAACAGAAAAACGGATGGACAGCCGGGCTGGGAATATATCGGCACCCGACGGCCAGCCCCTGCTGGCTTGCTACCCTCCGCCCCGCGGGACCGGGGGGGCCTTCGGCGCCTCTGGCAGCGGGAGCGATGCCAGCGGTGGGAAATATCGGCACGCGCGGCACAGCCGATGCACACTTGCCATCTAGCCCGCGATTCGGACAAGATCGCGCAGAGGCAGCGATGCCAGCCCCACACTGCGCGAGACAGCCCCGGCTGGCTTGCTATCTTGCCACGCGGGGGGCGCTTGCTTCGGCCCCGTGGTAGCGACACTACCGTCGCCATGCCCAGCGGTGGGCACAAACATCCGTGCAACGGCATGCGCACAGCCCCTGCTGGCTTGCTATCGTCGCCCGCGAACGGGAGGCTGCATTCGGGGCCCACTTGGCAGCGGCAGACGATGCCAGCGTGTGGGAACTATCGGCAGCGCGGACACCTCCCTGCTTGGCTTGACTATCTTGCCCACAGGACGGGGGGGCTGCCTTCGGCCCCGTAGCAGCGGCAGCGATGCCAGCGGTTGTGAAATATCGGCCAGCACACGCGGACAGCCCCTGCTGGCTTGCTAGCTTGCCCGCACCCGCGGACGGGGGCTCCTCTTCGTCCGGCCCCAGGGGCTCCGGAGCTGCGCTCTTCGCCCTGCCCCCCCGCACTCGCGGGAGAGGCTAGCTCGCGCTGCTGGGGCCAGCCCGACGTCGCGCCAGGCCGCCGCTATTGCGCGCTGCCCGGTTTGCTCGCGTATCCCCGCCAACAAAACTCCGTGAGCCCGTTCCACATTGCAACCAATCCAGTAAAATACAGCCCATATTTTTGTGAGGACCTAGCCAGCAAACCATTTCGGGAGTCAAAGAAGCACGGCGCCGGTTCCGATTTGTGCGTATTTACCATTCTCGATTTTTAACTGGTCACACGAAAATAATATAAAAAATACTTCGATCCCAGACCTCGAAAAAAGTCATGGAGAAAATTCTATAAATAAATTAATGGATTGCGAGATATTTTGCCAGCCTAAGTGAACAAAAATTTCGAGCATAACAAACATAACCAGAAAGGAATTTATTTAAGAGGCGGGAGGTGCAACAAGCATGGGACTCGACATACTAGCGTCTAACCCTGCCACGACGCTGAACTAAAAACTTCATAGCTCTATTAGGGGCTAGCCTCCCTAGTCAGCAACACAATCCGGCAAAGACGCCTGCTGAGACTGGCCCCGCCCATAGGCCTGCCGCGGGAGATTTTGTCGTCGGGGCCTGCTGCTATACTCGGACTAACGTGGGGGGCCATCATCGCCCGAAGTAACGCCAGCCCAGCGATGACACCGCGTTTCCGCCGTCGCCGGCGACGACCCGATTCCAGGCCCACCGGTCACCGGTGACCCGCCTCCCCAAGCCGTTGGGCGCCGTTAGCGGCAGCTCGCTTACCCGCGGACTCGCGGGCGCGCCACCCTGCACTCTGATATATGCCACGCGCCGCTCGTCGGACCAACCAATAGCCAGCCCCAACGCGCCCACAACGGCTTGGCGCGAACGTACACCGATTCCGAGCCACACCGGCCCCCGGGACCACGCTCCAAAGCCTAGTTGGGCGCGTTTGGGCTCGCTGATCCCGCCCCGGGCGTGGGCGAGTGGGGCCTTGCACAAACCCAGAGCCCGCACTCGCGTGAGTCAAAGGTGCTGGCGAGCCGGCGACGCGCGCACTCTACAGCTTCCCTGCCGACGTCCCGGTCGCGGTGGCCGAAATCCCTTCCCGTCACCCGCTCCAAGCCGTTGGGGCCGCGTTGGGAGCTGGCTTATACCACTGGTCTCCGGCTGAGCGTAGGGGCCTTCGACAAGGATTCCGCCTCGAACTATGGGCCCAAGCAGTGCTGGCCAGCCTCCACAACACCCCGCATCCAACGGGCGAGATGTCGCCACGTAACGACGCACTTCCCGATTCCGGCCACCCCACGGTGGGAAGGAACTGAACCTCCCGCCCACACGTGCGACCCCACGCATCCAAGACCCGTTTGGCGCGCATAACGTCGGCTGCCTCGGCTTATCCCGCTGGAGTCTCGGGTTGTGGGGAGCCTTAAACCAGGATTACCCCTCGCAGCCCAAAGGTGCTGGCGGCACCCCAACTCACAACAGCACCCAACGCCTTGGCAGTGGACCGTCACGGCACGCGCGGTGGGCCGCTGACTGTGCTCGCCAAGCTGAGCGAGGCCTGGCCCGACGTAGACTGGTGCGGACCGCCGACCTTGGGTACTGCAAGGCGCAGCTTCACCGCGTGGGCGTGTGCTGCATTCAACTGGCGGCGCATCCCGTCCCAAGGTGCTTGGCTCCTCCGCGCCAGCCCCCAAGACCCGGCCCGATGTGACCCACCCCGCCCGCCGAGGCCTGCGCCCTCCGTCCTTCCGCAGCCTCAAGGCGCAGATGCGCCCCCCGAATGACTGGGCTCCACCGGTGCTCCCCGCCCGCTGCGAGCACATGTCCCTTCGAGATCCGCCCAGCGCGTCCCCCGCGGCTTAGTTTGCGTGTGCTCCCTCAGGGAGAAAACAATCATTTTTTTTGCCTTTTATTTTCTTCGTGTATTTGTTTCTTTTTCTATTATTTT
>JAQIZT010000244.1:12500-17500 GCA_029228515.1 Populus alba x Populus x berolinensis | reverse complement strand
CCGGACTGTTTATAGTCCTAGGCGTGACGAAAAAGACTGGGGGCCTAGGCACGCGCTGGGGCAGCGGCAGCGATGCCCACAGCGGGAAAAATCGGCAGCGCAGATTTTTTGACGAACATGGGCTGGACGCTGGGCTGTCCAGGCCAGGCAGGAAAATTCGTCAAGGGGATGCGCTGACGAAGCAGGGGCTGTTCAGACACAGCGGGCAGTGCTGGAATCGGCAGCGCCGACGAAATCGGCAAAGTCGGCAGAATCGGCAGCCGGTGCTGGCGATGAGTCTGGACTGTTTATAGTCCTAGGCGTGACGAAAAAGACTGGGGGCCTAGGCACGCGCTGGGGCAGCGGCAGCGATGCCCACAGCGGGAAAAATCGGCAGCGCAGATTTTTTGACGAACATGGGCTGGACGCTGGGCTGTCCAGGCCAGGCAGGAAAATTCGTCAAGGGGATGCGCTGACGAAGCAGGGGCTGTTCAGACACAGCGGGCAGTGCTGGAATCGGCAGCGCCGACGAAATCGGCGAAGTCGGCAGAATCGGCAGCCGGTGCTGGCGATGAGTCCGGACTGTTTATAGTCCTAGGCGTGACGAAAACGACTGGGGGCCTAGGCACACGCTGGGGCAGGGGCAGCGGCAGCGATGCCAACAGTGGGAAAAATCGGCAGCGCGGATTTGTGCAGCTGGAGGCCCGTCGGGGAAAATCGGCAGCGCAGATTTGGTGACGAACACGGGCTGGACGCTGGGCTGTCCAGGCCAGGCAGGAAAATTCGTCGAGGGGACGCGCTGACGAAACAGGGGCTGTTCAGACACAGCAGGCAGTGTTGGAATCGGCAGCGCGGACGAACGAGGGGCTGTTCAGACAAATCGGCAACGTCGGAAAAATCGGCAGCGCGGATTTGTGCAGCTGGAGGCCCTATCAGCTGGCTGCCCGCAACGAGTCATTCAATTCTCTGCCCTATCAACATAACTCCCGATGTGTTGTTCGCTATCTTGGAAGAAGAGATCTCTTCCTCCCCGCGTCGGCCGGGTGCGATTACCCGGCGGCGTCGTTCAAATCACTGCCCTATCGGCTACAACTGCTGATGGGGGGGATTAGAGGCCTGCCATGGTGGTGAGGGGAGGCCAAGACCGTGAAAGCAAGAGTTTTCCCGGGGCTCCTCCGCTGGCCGCGCATGCGCGCTGCCGGTTTTCCCGCATCCCGCCAAGAAAACGTCGTGCTTTCCACGTGAAACCAATCCAGTAAAATCAGCCATATTTTTGTGAGGCTGCCAGCCGAATTTGGGGTCATTCCGGGCCGGTTCCTATTTTTGCGTATTTCCTTGATTTTCAATGGTAGGAAAATAAAAAAAAATACTTCCCGACCTCGAAAAAATCTGGGAAAATTTATAAAGGTGGATTGGATTTTTGCCAACCTATGTGCAAAATTTCAGCTCAAAATACCAAGAAATGAATTTTTTAGAGGGGGGGTGACAGCTGGGACCTAGTAGTGTCTACCCCTGCCAGAGCTGCAATAACACTTATAGCTCTTTAGGGGGGTGGCCATGGGGCGCGCTGGCTGGCGCCCATAGGCCTGCCGCGGGGGCTGCTGCTACGCTCGGACTAACGTGGGGGGCCTCACGGCCCGAAGTAACGCCGCCATCGATGACCCGTTTTCCGGCCGGCGACGACCCGATTCCGACCACCGCCCTATAAAAATCACACGCGCGCGCGCGCGCGCCCCCGCCCGCGCCCGCGCTGGGCGCTGGGGCGCTGGGGCCTGGGGCGCTGGGGCCTGGGGGCCTGGGGCCTGAGGGCCTGGGGCCCTTGGGGGCCCTTGGGCTCTTGGGCGATTGGGCGCGCGCGCGCGCGGCAGTGGTTCCCCTGCCGCGCTGCGCAACGGGGGCTGACGCGGGGACAGCCCCTGCTGCCTTGCTATCTTACCCGCGGGGGGGCTGCCTTCGGGCCCTGGCCCCCTGCGCTCTTGCCTGCCCCCCGCGCGGGTGAGGCTAGGCACACGCTGGGGCAGCGGCAGCGATAACAACAGTGGGAAAAATCGGCAGCGCGGTAAATGCCGCTGGAGGCCCGTCGCGGAAAATCGGCAGCGCAGATTTGTTGACGAACACGGGCTGGACGCTGGGCTGGCCAGGCCTGGCAGGAAAATTCGTCTAGGGGGTAGGCTCACGGCAACGGGGGCTGACGCGGGGACAGCCCCTGCTGGCTTGCTATCTTGCCCGCGGGGGGGCTGCCTTCGGGCCCGGGGCAGCGGCAGCGATGCCAGCGGTGGGAAATATCGGCAGCGCGGACAGCCCCTGCTGGCTTGCTATCTTGCCCGCGGGGGGGCTGCCTTCGGGCCCGGGGCAGCGGCAGCGATGCCAGCGGTGGGAAATATCGGCAGCGCGGACAGCCCCTGCTGGCTTGCTATCTTGCCCGCGGGGGGGCTGCCTTCGGGCCCGGGGCAGCGGCAGCGATGCCAGCGGTGGGAAATATCGGCAGCGCGGACAGCCCCTGCTGGCTTGCTATCTTGCCCGCGGGGGGGCTGCCTTCGGGCCCGGGGCAGCGGCAGCGATGCCAGCGGTGGGAAATATCGGCAGCGCGGACAGCCCCTGCTGGCTTGCTATCTTGCCCGCGGGGGGGCTGCCTTCGGGCCCGGGGCAGCGGCAGCGATGCCAGCGGTGGGAAATATCGGCAGCGCGGACAGCCCCTGCTGGCTTGCTATCTTGCCCGCGGGGGGGCTGCCTTCGGGCCCGGGGCAGCGGCAGCGATGCCAGCGGTGGGAAATATCGGCAGCGCGGACAGCCCCTGCTGGCTTGCTATCTTGCCCGCGGGGGGGCTGCCTTCGGGCCCGTGGCAGCGGCAGCGATGCCAGCGGTGGGAAATATCGGCAGCGCGGACAGCCCCTGCTGGCTTGCTATCTTGCCCGCGGGGGGGCTGCCTTCGGGCCCGTGGCAGCGGCAGCGATGCCAGCGGTGGGAAATATCGGCAGCGCGGACAGCCCCTGCTGGCTTGCTATCTTGCCCGCGGGGGGGCTGCCTTCGGGCCCGTGGCAGCGGCAGCGATGCCAGCGGTGGGAAATATCGGCAGCGCGGACAGCCCCTGCTGGCTTGCTATCTTGCCCGCGGGGGGGCTGCCTTCGGGCCCGGGGCAGCGGCAGCGATGCCAGCGGTGGGAAATATCGGCAGCGCGGACAGCCCCTGCTGGCTTGCTATCTTGCCCGCGGGGGGGCTGCCTTCGGGCCCGGGGCAGCGGCAGCGATGCCAGCGGTGGGAAATATCGGCAGCGCGGACAGCCCCTGCTGGCTTGCTATCTTGCCCGCGGGGGGGCTGCCTTCGGGCCCGTGGCAGCGGCAGCGATGCCAGCGGTGGGAAATATCGGCAGCGCGGACAGCCCCTGCTGGCTTGCTATCTTGCCCGCGGGGGGGCTGCCTTCGGGCCCGGGGCAGCGGCAGCGATGCCAGCGGTGGGAAATATCGGCAGCGCGGACAGCCCCTGCTGGCTTGCTATCTTGCCCGCGGGGGGGCTGCCTTCGGGCCCGTGGCAGCGGCAGCGATGCCAGCGGTGGGAAATATCGGCAGCGCGGACAGCCCCTGCTGGCTTGCTATCTTGCCCGCGGGGGGGCTGCCTTCGGGCCCGGGGCAGCGGCAGCGATGCCAGCGGTGGGAAATATCGGCAGCGCGGACAGCCCCTGCTGGCTTGCTATCTTGCCCGCGGGGGGGCTGCCTTCGGGCCCGGGCAGCGGCAGCGATGCCAGCGGTGGGAAATATCGGCAGCGCGGACAGCCCCTGCTGGCTTGCTATCTTGCCCGCGGGGGGGCTGCCTTCGGGCCCGGGGCAGCGGCAGCGATGCCAGCGGTGGGAAATATCGGCAGCGCGGACAGCCCCTGCTGGCTTGCTATCTTGCCCGCGGGGGGGCTGCCTTCGGGCCCGTGGCAGCGGCAGCGATGCCAGCGGTGGGAAATATCGGCAGCGCGGACAGCCCCTGCTGGCTTGCTATCTTGCCCGCGGGGGGGCTGCCTTCGGGCCCGGGGCAGCTGCGCTCTTGCCTGCCCCCCGCGCGGGAGAGGCTAGGCGCTGCTGGGGCCAGCCCGACGTCGCTGGCCGCGCATGCGCGCTGCCGGTTTTCTCGCATCCCGCCAAGAAAACGTCGTGCGTTCCACATGAAACCAATCCAGTAAAATCAGCCATATTTTTGTGAGGCTGCCAGCCAAATTTGGGGTCATTCCGGGCCGGTTCCTATTTTTGCGTATTTCCTTGATTTTTAATGGTAGGAAAATAAAATAAAATACTTCCCGACCTCGAAAAAATCTGGGAAAATTTATAAAGTTGGATTGGATTTTTGCCAGCCTATGTGCAAAATTTCAGCTCAAAATACCAAGAAATGAATTTTTTAGAGGGGGGGTGACAGCTGGGACCTAGTAGTGTCTACCCCTGCCAGAGCTGCAATAACACTTATAGCTCTTTAGGGGGGTGCCCCCTGACTGGCCATGGGGCGCGCTGGCTGGCGCCCATAGGCCTGCCGCGGGGGATTTGTGGGCTGCTGCTATACTCGGACTAACGTGGGGGGCCTCATGGCCCGAAGTAACGCCGCCATCGATGACCCGTTTTCCGGCCGGCGACGACCCGATTCCGGCCACCGTCCCTGTGACCCGCTCCAAGCCGTTGGGCGCGTTGGGGCTGCTTATCCGCGGCTGCGGGCGCGCACGCACTCTGATTTGCCAGCGCTCGTGCCAACCAATAGGCAGCCCCAACGCGCCCAACGGCTTGGCGCGACGTCACGATTCCGGCCACCGTCCCCGGGACCCGCTCCAAGCCGTTGGGCGCGTTGGGGCTGCTTATCCGCGGCGTGGGCGTGGGGCCTTAACAAGCCGCGCTCGTTCCAAGGTGCTGGCAGCCGACGCGCGCCTCTCAGCTTGCCGCGACGTCCCGGTGGCGGTGGCCGGAATCCCTTCCCGTCACCCGCTCCAAGCCGTTGGGCGCGTTGGGGCTGCTTATCCGCGGTCTCGGGCGTGGGGCCTTAACAGGATTCCCCTC
>JAQIZT010000244.1:0-2500 GCA_029228515.1 Populus alba x Populus x berolinensis | reverse complement strand
AGCCCCTGCTGCCTTGCTATCTTACCCGCGGGGGGGCTGCCTTCGGGCCCTGGCCCCCTGCGCTCTTGCCTGCCCCCCGCGCGGGTGAGGCTAGGCACACGCTGGGGCAGCGGCAGCGATAACAACAGTGGGAAAAATCGGCAGCGCGGTAAATGCCGCTGGAGGCCCGTCGCGGAAAATCGGCAGCGCAGATTTGTTGACGAACACGGGCTGGACGCTGGGCTGGCCAGGCCTGGCAGGAAAATTCGTCTAGGGGGTAGGCTCACGGCAACGGGGGCTGACGCGGGGACAGCCCCTGCTGGCTTGCTATCTTGCCCGCGGGGGGGCTGCCTTCGGGCCCGGGGCAGCGGCAGCGATGCCAGCGGTGGGAAATATCGGCAGCGCGGACAGCCCCTGCTGGCTTGCTATCTTGCCCGCGGGGGGGCTGCCTTCGGGCCCGGGGCAGCGGCAGCGATGCCAGCGGTGGGAAATATCGGCAGCGCGGACAGCCCCTGCTGGCTTGCTATCTTGCCCGCGGGGGGGCTGCCTTCGGGCCCGGGGCAGCGGCAGCGATGCCAGCGGTGGGAAATATCGGCAGCGCGGACAGCCCCTGCTGGCTTGCTATCTTGCCCGCGGGGGGGCTGCCTTCGGGCCCGGGGCAGCGGCAGCGATGCCAGCGGTGGGAAATATCGGCAGCGCGGACAGCCCCTGCTGGCTTGCTATCTTGCCCGCGGGGGGGCTGCCTTCGGGCCCGTGGCAGCGGCAGCGATGCCAGCGGTGGGAAATATCGGCAGCGCGGACAGCCCCTGCTGGCTTGCTATCTTGCCCGCGGGGGGGCTGCCTTCGGGCCCGGGGCAGCGGCAGCGATGCCAGCGGTGGGAAATATCGGCAGCGCGGACAGCCCCTGCTGGCTTGCTATCTTGCCCGCGGGGGGGCTGCCTTCGGGCCCGTGGCAGCGGCAGCGATGCCAGCGGTGGGAAATATCGGCAGCGCGGACAGCCCCTGCTGGCTTGCTATCTTGCCCGCGGGGGGGCTGCCTTCGGGCCCGTGGCAGCGGCAGCGATGCCAGCGGTGGGAAATATCGGCAGCGCGGACAGCCCCTGCTGGCTTGCTATCTTGCCCGCGGGGGGGCTGCCTTCGGGCCCGGGGCAGCGGCAGCGATGCCAGCGGTGGGAAATATCGGCAGCGCGGACAGCCCCTGCTGGCTTGCTATCTTGCCCGCGGGGGGGCTGCCTTCGGGCCCGTGGCAGCGGCAGCGATGCCAGCGGTGGGAAATATCGGCAGCGCGGACAGCCCCTGCTGGCTTGCTATCTTGCCCGCGGGGGGGCTGCCTTCGGGCCCGTGGCAGCGGCAGCGATGCCAGCGGTGGGAAATATCGGCAGCGCGGACAGCCCCTGCTGGCTTGCTATCTTGCCCGCGGGGGGGCTGCCTTCGGGCCCGGGGCAGCGGCAGCGATGCCAGCGGTGGGAAATATCGGCAGCGCGGACAGCCCCTGCTGGCTTGCTATCTTGCCCGCGGGGGGGCTGCCTTCGGGCCCGTGGCAGCGGCAGCGATGCCAGCGGTGGGAAATATCGGCAGCGCGGACAGCCCCTGCTGGCTTGCTATCTTGCCCGCGGGGGGGCTGCCTTCGGGCCCGGGGCAGCGGCAGCGATGCCAGCGGTGGGAAATATCGGCAGCGCGGACAGCCCCTGCTGGCTTGCTATCTTGCCCGCGGGGGGGCTGCCTTCGGGCCCGTGGCAGCGGCAGCGATGCCAGCGGTGGGAAATATCGGCAGCGCGGACAGCCCCTGCTGGCTTGCTATCTTGCCCGCGGGGGGGCTGCCTTCGGGCCCGGGGCAGCTGCGCTCTTGCCTGCCCCCCGCGCGGGAGAGGCTAGGCGCTGCTGGGGCCAGCCCGACGTCGCTGGCCGCGCATGCGCGCTGCCGGTTTTCTCGCATCCCGCCAAGAAAACGTCGTGCGTTCCACATGAAACCAATCCAGTAAAATCAGCCATATTTTTGTGAGGCTGCCAGCCAAATTTGGGGTCATTCCGGGCCGGTTCCTATTTTTGCGTATTTCCTTGATTTTTAATGGTAGGAAAATAAAATAAAATACTTCCCGACCTCGAAAAAATCTGGGAAAATTTATAAAGTTGGATTGGATTTTTGCCAGCCTATGTGCAAAATTTCAGCTCAAAATACCAAGAAATGAATTTTTTAGAGGGGGGGTGACAGCTGGGACCTAGTAGTGTCTACCCCTGCCAGAGCTGCAATAACACTTATAGCTCTTTAGGGGGGTGCCCCCTGACTGGCCATGGGGCGCGCTGGCTGGCGCCCATAGGCCTGCCGCGGGGGATTTGTGGGCTGCTGCTATACTCGGACTAACGTGGGGGGCCTCATGGCCCGAAGTAACGCCGCCATCGATGACCCGTTTTCCGGCCGGCGACGACCCGATTCCGGCCACCGTCCCTGTGACCCGCTCCAAGCCGTTGGGCGCGTTGGGGCTGCTTATCCGCGGCTGCGGGCGCGCACGCACTCTGATTT
>JAQIZT010000243.1:0-33570 GCA_029228515.1 Populus alba x Populus x berolinensis | reverse complement strand
TCAAAAACAGCCTGCGGAAACTCGTGAAAAAAATTTCAGCGCGATCCAACGGTCGGATCTATAGATAGGACCTTTTCACCAGTTTCTCTAGGGCTGTCGGTGGAAGGGCCCGACCGGACACCGTCGACGTGTCGTCCTGATTCCACGCTACTCCTCAAAAACAGCCTGCGGAAACTCGTGAAAAAAATTTCAGCGCGATCCAACGGTTCGGATCTATAGATACGGATATTTTCACCGTTACTCTAGGGTGTCGGTGGAAGCCCCGACCGGACACCGTCGACGTGTCGTCTTGATTCCACGCTACTCCATCAAAAACAGCCTCGGAAACTCGTGAAAAAATTTCAGCGCGATCCAACGGTCGGATCTATAGATACGGACCTTTTCACCAGTTACTCTAGGGCTGTCGTGGAATGGCCCCGACCGGACACCGTCGACGTGTCGTCCTGATTCCACGCTACTCCATGAAAATACAGCTCCGGAAACTCGTGAAAAAAATTTCAGCGCGATCCAACGGTCGGATCTATAGATACGGATATTTTCACCCGTTACTCTAGGGCTGTCGGTGGAATGGCCCCGACCGGACACCGTCGACGTGTCGTCCTGATTCCACGCAACTCCATCAAAAACAGCCTCCGGAAACTCGTGAAAAAAATTTCAGCGCGATCCAACGGTCGGATCTATAGATACGGACCTTTTCACCAGTTTCTCTAGGGCTGTCGGTGGAATGGGCCCCGACCGGAACCGTCGACGTGTCGTCCTGATTCCACGCTACTCCATCAAAAACAGCCTCCGGAAACTCGTGAAAAAAATTTCAGCGCGATCCAACGGTCGGATCTATAGATACGGACCTTTTCACCAGTTTCTCTAGGGCTGTCGGTGGAAGGCCCCGACCGGACACCGTCGACGTGTCGTCCTGATTCCACGCTACTCCTTGAAAAACAGCCTCCGGAAACTCGTGAAAAAAATTTCAGCGCGATCCAACTGTCTGATCTATAGATACAGATATTTTCACCCGTTACTCTAGGGCTGTCGGTGGAACGGCCCGACCGGACACCGTCGACGTGTCGTCCTGATTCCACGCTACTCCATCAAAAACAGCCTCGGAAACTCGTGAAAAAAATTTCAGCGCGATCCAACGGTCGGATCTATAGATACGGACCTTTTCACCAGTTTCTCTAGGGCTGTCGGTGGAAAGGCCCGACCGGACACCGTCGACGTGTCGTCCTGATTCCACGCTACTCCATCAAAAACAGCCTGCGGAAACTCGTGAAAAAAATTTCAGCGCGATCCAACGGTCGGATCTATAGATACGGACCTTTTCACCAGTTTCTCTAGGGCTGTCGGTGGAATGGCCCGACCGGACACCGTCGACGTGTCGTCCTGATTCCACGCTACTCCATCAAAAACAGCCTCCGTAAAAAAACTCGTGAAAAAAATTTCAGCGCGATCCAACGATGGGATCTATAGATACGGACCTCTTCACCCGTTACTCTCGGGCTATCGGTGGAACGGCTCCGACCGGACACCGTCGACGTGTCGTCCTGATTCCACGCTACTCCATCAAAAACAGCCTCCGGAAACTCGTGAAAAAAATTTCAGCGCGATCCAACTGTCTGATCTATAGATACGGATATGTTCACCCGTTACTCTAGGGCTGTCGGTGGAATGGCCCCGACCGGACACCGTCGACGTGTCGTCCCGATTCCACGCTACTCCATCAAAAACAACCTCCGGAAACTCGTGAAAAAAATTTCAGCGCAATCCAACGGTCGGATCTATAGATACGGACCTTTTCACCAGTTTCTCTAGGGCTGTCGGTGGAAGGCCCCGACCGGACACCGTCGACGTGTCGTCCTGATTCCACGCTACTCCATCAAAAACAGCCTCCGGAAACTCGTGAAAAAAATTTCAGCGCGATCCAACGGTCGGATCTATAGATACGGACCTTTTCACCCTTTACTCTAGGGCTGTCGGTGAAAGGCCCGACCGGACACCGTCGACGTGTCGTCCTGATTCCACGCTACTCCAACAAAAACAGCCTCCGGAAACTCGTGAAAAAAATTTCAGCGCGATCCAACGGTCGGATCTATAGATACGGACCTTTTCACAGTTTCTCTAGGGCTGTCGGTGGAAGGGCCCTAACGGACACCGTCGACGTGTCGTCTGATTCCACGCTACTCCATCAAAAACAGCCTGCGGAAACTCGTGAAAAAAATTTCAGCGCGATCCAACGGTCGGATCTATAGATACGGACCTTTTCACCCTTTACTCTAGGGCTGTCGGTGGAAAGGCCCCGACCGGACACCGTCGACGTGTCGTCCTGATTCCACGCTACTCCAACAAAAACAGCCTCCGGAAACTCGTGAAAAAAATTTCAGCGCGATCCAACTGTCGGATCTATAGATACGGATATTTTCACCGTTACTCTAGGGCTGTCGGTGGAATGGCCCCGACCGGACACCGTCGACGTGTCGTCCTGATTCCACGCTACTCCTTCAAAAACAACCTGCGGAAACTCGTGAAAAAAATTTCAGCGCGATCCAACGGTCGGATCTATAGATACGGACCTTTTCACCAGTTACTCTAGGGCTGTCCGTTGAATGGCCCCGACCGGACACCGTCGACGTGTCGTCCCGATTCCAGCTACTCCATGAAAAACAGCCTGTGGAAACTCGTGAAAAAAATTTCAGCGCGATCCAACTGTCTGATCTATAGATACGGATATTTTCACCCGTTACTCTAGGGCTGTCGGTGGAACGGCCCCAACCGGACACCGTCGACGTGTCGTCCTGATTCCACGCTACTCCATGAAAAAACAGCCTCGGAAAACTCGTGAAAAAAATTTCAGCGCGATCCAACGGTCCGATCTATAGATACGGATATTTTCACCGTTACTCTAGGGCTGTCGGTGGAATGGCCCCGACCGGACACCGTCGACGTGTCGTCCTGATTCCACGCTACTCCAACAAAAACAGCCTCCGGAAACTCGTGAAAAAAATTTCAGCGCGATCCAACGGTTGATCTATAGATACGGATATTTTCACCCGTTACTCTAGGGCTGTCGGTGGAACGGCCCCGACCGGACACCGTCGACGTGTCGTCCTGATTCCACGCTACTCCTTGAAAAACAGCCTGCGGAAACTCGTGAAAAAAATTTCAGCGCGATCCAACGGTCGGATCTATAGATACGGACCTTTTCACCAGTTTCTCTAGGGCTGTCGGTGGAAGGGCCCCGACGGACCGTCGACGTGTCGTCCTGATTCCACGCTACTCCTTGAAAAACAGCCTGCGGAAACTCGTGAAAAAATTTCAACGCGATTCAACGGTCGGATCTTTAGATACGGACCTTTTCACCAGTTACTCTAGGGCTGTCGGTGGAACGGCCGCGACGGACACCGTCAACGTGTCGTCCGATTCCACGCTACTCCATGAAAAAACAGCCTCCGGAAACTTGAAAAAAATTTCAGCGCGATCCAACTGTCTGATCTATAGATACGGATATTTTCACCCGTTACTCTAGGGCTGTCGGTGGAACGGCCCCGACCGGACACCGTCGACGTGTCGTCCTGATTCCACGCTACTCCTTGAAAAACAGCCTGCGGAAACTCGTGAAAAAAATTTCAGCGCGATCCAACGGTCGGATCTATAGATAGGGACCTTTCACCAGTTTCTCTAGGGCTGTCGGTGGAAGGGCCCCGACCGGACACCGTCGACGTGTCGTCCTGATTCCACGCTACTCCAACAAAAACAGCCTGCGGAAACTCGTAAAAAAAATTTCAGCGCGATCCAACGGTCGGATCTATAGATACGGACCTTTTCACCAGTTTTTCTAGGGCTGTCGGTGGAAGGGCCCCGACCGGACACCGTCGACGTGTCGTCCTGATTCCACGCTACTCCTTGAAAAACAGCCTGCGGAAACTCGTGAAAAAAATTTCAGCGCGATCCAACGGTCGGATCTATAGATACGGACCTTTTCACCAGTTTCTCTAGGGCTGTCGGTGGAAGGGCCCCCGGACACCGTCGACGTGTCGTCCTGTTTCACGCTACTCCTTGAAAAACAGCCTGCGGAAACTCGTGAAAAAATTTCAGCGCGATCCAACGGTCGGATCTATAGATACGGACCTTTTCACCAGTTACTCTAGGGCTGTCCGTGGAACGGCCACGACCGGACACCGTCGACGTGTCGTCCGATTCCACGCTACTCCATGAAAACAGCCTGTGGAAAACTGTGAAAAAAATTTCAGCGCGATCCAACGGTCTGATCTATAGATACGGACCTTTTCACCGTTACTCTAGGGCTGTCGGTGGAACGGCCCCGACCGGACACCGTCGACGTGTCGTCCTGATTCCACGCTACTCCTTGAAAAAAGCCTGCGGAAACTCGTGAAAAAAATTTCAGCGCGATCCAACGGTCGGATCTATAGATACGGACCTTTTCACCAGTTTCTCTAGGGCTGTCGGTGGAAGGGCCCCGACCGGACACCGTCGACGTGTCGTCCTGATTCCACGCTACTCCTTGAAAAACAGCCTGCGGAAACTCGTGAAAAAAATTTCAACGCGATCCAACGGTCGGATCTTTAGATACGGACCTTTTCACCAGTTACTCTAGGGCTGTCGTGGAACGGCCCCGACCGGACACCGTCGACGTGTCGTCCCGATTCCACGCAACTCCATGAAAAACAGCCTGCGGAAACTCGTGAAAAAAATTTCAGCGCGATCCAACTGGTCGGATCTATAGATACGGATATTTTCACCCGTTACTCTAGGGCTGTCGGTGGAAGGCCCCGACGGACACCGTCGACGTGTCGTCCTGATTCCACGCTACTCCTTGAAAAACAGCCTGCGGAAACTCGTGAAAAAAATTTCAGCGCGATCCAACGGTCGGATCTATAGATAGGGACCTTTTCACCAGTTTCTCTAGGGCTGTCGGTGGAAGGGCCCCGACCGGACACCGTCGACGTGTCGTCCTGATTCCACGCTACTCCAACAAAAACAGCCTCCGGAAACTCGTGAAAAAAATTTCAGCGCGATCCAACGGTCTGATCTATAGATACGGATATTTTTCACCCGTTACTCTAGGGCTGTCGGTGGAACGCCCCGACCGGACACCGTCGACGTGTCGTCCTGATTCCACGCTACTCCTTGAAAAACAGCCTGCGGAAACTCGTGAAAAAAATTTCAGCGCGATCCAACGGTCAGATCTATAGATAGGACCTTTTCACCAGTTTCTCTAGGGCTGTCGGTGGAAGGGCCCCGACCGGACACCGTCGACGTGTCGTCCTGATTCCACGCTACTCCTTGAAAAACAGCCTGCGGAAACTCGTGAAAAAAATTTCAGCGCGATCCAACGGTCGGATCTATAGATACGGACCTTTTCACCAGTTTCTCTAGGGCTGTCGGTGGAAGGGCCCCGACCGGACACCGTCGACGTGTCGTCCTGATTCCACGCTACTCCTTGAAAAACAGCCTGCGGAAACTCGTGAAAAAATTTCAGCGCGATCCAACGGTCGGATCTATAGATACGGACCTTTTCACCAGTTACTCTAGGGCTGTCCGTTGAGGCCCCGACCGGACACCGTCGACGTGTCGTCCCGATTCCAGCTACTCCATGAAAAACAGCCTGTGGAAACTCGTGAAAAAAATTTCAGCGCGATCCAACGGTCTGATCTATAGATACGGATATTTTCACCCGTTACTCTAGGGCTGTCGGTGGAACGGCCCCGACCGGACACCGTCGACGTGTCGTCCTGATTCCACGCAACTCCATCAAAAACAGCCTCCGGAAACTCGTGAAAAAAATTTCAGCGCGATCCAACGGTCGGATCTATAGATACGGACCTTTTCACCAGTTTCTCTAGGGCTGTCGGTGGAATGGCCCCGACCGGACTGTCGACGTGTCGTCCTGATTCCACGCTACTCCAACAAAAACAGCCTCCGGAAACTCGTGAAAAAAATTTCAGCGCGATCCAACGGTCGGATCTTTAGATACGGACCTTTTCACCAGTTTCTCTAGGGCTGTCGGTGGAATGGCCCCGACCGGACACCGTCGACGTGTCGTCCTGATTCCACGCTACTCCTTGAAAAACAGCCTGCGGAAACTCGTGAAAAAAATTTCAGCGCGATCCAACTGTCTGATCTATAGATACATATGGATATTTTCACCCGTTACTCTAGGGCTGTCGGTGGAACGGCCCCGACCGGACACCGTCGACGTGTCGTCCCGATTCCACGCTACTCCATCAAAACAGCCTCCGAAAACTCGTGAAAAAAATTTCAGCGCGATCCAATTGTCTGATCTATAGATACAGATATTTTCACCCGTTACTCTAGGGCTGTCGTGGAATGGCCCCGACCGGACACCGTCGACGTGTCGTCCGATTCCACGCTACTCCATGAAAAACAGCCTGTCGAAACTCGTGAAAAAAATTTCAGCGCGATCCAACTGTCTGATCTATAGATACGGATATTTTCACCCGTTACTCTAGGGCTGTCGGTGGAATGCCCCGACCGGACACCGTCGACGTGTCGTCCTGATTCCACGCAACTCCATCAAAAACAGCCTCCGGAAACTCGTGAAAAAAATTTCAGCGCGATCCAACGGTCGGATCTATAGATACGGACCTTTTCACCTTTACTCTAGGGCTGTCGGTGAAAGGCCCCGACCAGAACCGTCGACGTGTCGTCCTGATTCCACGCTACTCAAACAAAAACAGCCTCCGAAAACTCGTGAAAAAAATTTCAGCGCGATCCAACGGTCGGATCTATAGATACGGACCTTTTCACCAGTTTCTCTAGGGCTGTCGGTGGAAGGGCCCTAACCGGACACCGTCGACGTGTCGTCCTGATTCCACGCTACTCCTTGAAAAACAGCCTGCGGAAACTCGTGAAAAAAATTTCAGCGCGATCCAACGGTCGGATCTATAGATACGGACCTCTTTCACCCTTTACTCTATGGCTGTCGGTGGAAAGGCCCCGACCGGACACCGTCGACGTGTCGTCCTGATTCCACGCTACTCCAACAAAAACACCTCCGGAAACTCGTGAAAAAAATTTCAGCGCGATCCAACTGTCTGATCTATAGATACGGATATTTTCACCCGTTACTCTAGGGCTGTCGGTGGAACGGCCCGACCGGACACCGTCGACGTGTCGTCCGATTCCACGCTACTCCATCAAAAACAGCCTCCGGAAACTCGTGAAAAAAATTTCAGCGCGATCCAACGGTCGGATCTATAGATACGGACCTTTTCAACAGTTTCTCTAGGGCTGTCGGTGGAAGGGCCCCGACCGGACACCGTCGACGTGTCGTCCTGATTCCACGCTACTCCTTGCAAAACAGCCTGCGGAAACTCGTGAAAAAAATTTCAGCGCGATCCAACGGTCGGATCTATAGATACGGACCTTTTCACCAGTTTCTCTAGGGCTGTCGGTGGAATGGCCCCGACCGGACACCGTCGACGTGTCGTCCTGATTCCACGCTACTCCTTAAAAAACAGCCTACGGAAACTCGTGAAAAAAATTTCAGCGCGATCCAACTGTCGGATCTATAGATACGGACCTTTTCACCCTTTACTCTAGGGCTGTCGGTGGAAGGCCCCGACGGGACACCGTCGACGTGTCGTCCCGATTCCACGCTACTCCATCAAAACAGCCTCCGAAAACTCGTGAAAAAAATTTCAGCGCGATCCAACTGTCTGATCTATAGATACGGATATTTTCACCCGTTACTCTAGGGCTGTCGGTGGAATGGCCCCGACCGGACACCGTCGACGTGTCGTCCTGATTCCACGCTACTCCATCAAAAACAGCCTCCGGAAACTCGTGAAAAAAATTTCAGCGCGATCCAACGGTCGGATCTATAGATACGAACCTTTTCACCAGTTTCTCTAGGGCTGTCGGTGGAAGGGCCCCGACCGGACACCGTCGACGTGTCGTCCTGATTCCACGCTACTCCATCAAAAACAGCCTGCGGAAACTCGTGAAAAAAATTTCAGCGCGATCCAACGGTCGGATCTATAGATACGGACCTTTTCACCAGTTACTCTAGGGCTGTCCGTTGAATGGCCGCGACCGGACACCGTCGACGTGTCGTCCGATTCCACGCTACTCCATGAAAAACAGCCTGTCGGAAACTAGTGAAAAAAATTTCAGCGCGATCCAACTGTCTGATCTATAGATACGGATATTTTCACCCGTTACTCTCTAGGGCTGTCGGTGGAACGGCCCCGACCGGACACCGTCGACGTGTCGTCCTGATTCCACGCTACTCCATCAAAAACAGCCTCCGGAAACTCGTGAAAAAAATTTCAACGCGATCCAACGGTCGGATCTATAGATACGAACTTTTCACCCTTTACTCTAGGGCTGTCGGTGGAAGGCCCCGACTGGACACCGTCGACGTGTCGTCCTGATTCCACGCTACTCCAACAAAAACAGCCTCCGGAAACTCGTGAAAAAAATTTCAGCGCGATCCAACGGTCGGATCTATAGATACGGACCTTTTCACCAGTTTCTCTAGGGCTGTCGGTGGAAGGGCCCTAACCGGACACCGTCGACGTGTCGTCCTGATTCCACGCTACTCCTTGAAAAACAGCCTGCGGAAACTCGTGAAAAAAATTTCAGCGCGATCCAACGGTCGGATCTATAGATACGGACCTCTTTACCCTTTACTCTAGGGCTGTCGGTGGAAAGGCCCCGACCGGACACCGTCGACGTGTCGTCCTGATTCCACGCTACTCCAACAAAACAGCCTCCGGAAACTCGTGAAAAAAATTTCAGCGCGATCCAACTGTCTGATCTATAGATACGGATATTTTCACCCGTTACTCTAGGGCTGTCGGTGGAACGGCCCCGACCGGACACCGTCGACGTGTCGTCCTGATTCCACGCTACTCCTTGAAAAACAGCCTGCGGAAACTCGTGAAAAAAATTTCAGCGCGATCCAACGGTCGGATCTATAGATACGGACCTTTTCACCAGTTACTCTAGGGCTGTCGGTTGAATGGCCCCGACCGGACACCGTCGACGTGTCGTCCGATTCCACGCTACTCCATGAAAAACAGCCTGTGGAAACTCGTGAAAAAATTTCAGCGCGATCCAACTGTCTGATCTATAGATACGGATATTTTCACCGTTACTCTAGGGCTGTCGGTGGAACGGCCCCGACCGGACACCGTCGACGTGTCGTCCTGATTCCACGCTACTCCTTGAAAAACAGCCTGCGGAAACTCGTGAAAAAAATTTCAGCGCGATCCAACGGTCGGATCTATAGATACGATATTTTCACACGTTACTCTAGGGCTGTCGGTGGAATGGCCCCGACCGGACACCGTCGACGTGTCGTCCTGATTCCACGCTACTCCAACAAAAACAGCCTCCGGAAACTCGTGAAAAAAATTTCAGCGCGATCCAACGGTTGATCTATAGATACGGATATTTTCACCCGTTACTCTAGGGCTGTCGGTGGAACGGCCCCGACCGGACACCGTCGACGTGTCGTCCTGATTCCACGCTACTCCTTGAAAAACAGCCTGCGGAAACTCGTGAAAAAAATTTCAGCGCGATCCAACGGTCGGATCTATAGATACGGACCTTTTCACCAGTTTCTCTAGGGCTGTCGGTGGAAGGGCCCCGACCGGAACCGTCGACGTGTCGTCCTGATTCCACGCTACTCCAACAAAAACAGCCTCCGGAAACTCGTGAAAAAAATTTCAGCGCGATCCAACTGTCTGATCTATAGATACGGATATTTTCACCCGTTACTCTAGGGCTGTCGGTGGAACGGCCCCGACCGGACACCGTCGACGTGTCGTCCTGATTCCACGCTACTCCTTGAAAAACAGCCTGCGGAAACTCGTGAAAAAAATTTCAGCGCGATCCAACGGTCGGATCTATAGATACGGACCTTTTCACCAGTTTCTCTAGGGCTGTCGGTGGAATGGCCCCGACCGGACACCGTCGACGTGTCGTCCTGATTCCACGCTACTCCATCAAAAATACCCTCCGGAAACTCGTGAAAAAAATTTCAGCGCGATCCAACTGTCTGATCTATAGATACGGATATTTTCACCGTTACTCTAGGGCTGTCGGTGGAACGGCCCGACCGGACACCGTCGACGTGTCGTCCTGATTCCACGCTACTCCATCAAAAACATCCTCCGGAAACTCGTGAAAAAAATTTCAGCGCGATCCAACGGTCGGATCTATAGATACGGACCTTTTCACCGTTTCTCTAGGGCTGTCGGTGGAAGGGCCCGACCGGACACCGTCGACGTGTCGTCCTGATTCCACGCTACTCCTTGAAAACATCCTCCGGAAACTCGTGAAAAAAATTTCAGCGCGATCCAACGGTCGGATCTATAGATACGGACCTCTTTCACCCTTTACTCTAGGGCTGTCGGTGGAAAGGCCCCGACCGGATGCCGTCGACGTGTCGTCCTGATTCCACGCTACTCCAACAAAACAGCCTCCGGAAACTCGTGAAAAAAATTTCAGCGCGATCCAACGGTCGGATCTATAGATACGGACCTTTCCACCAGTTTCTCTAGGGCTGTCGGTGGAAGGGCCCCGACTGGACACCGTCGACGTGTCGTCCTGATTCCACGCTACTCCATCAAAAACAGCCTCCGGAAACTCGTGAAAAAAATTTCAGCGCGATCCAACGGTCGGATCTATAGATACGGACCTTTTCACCCTTTACTCTAGGGCTGTCGGTGGAAAGGCCCCGACCGGACACCGTCGACGTGTCGTCCTGATTCCACGCTACTCCAACAAAAACAGCCTCGGAACTCGGAAACTCGTAAAAAAATTTCAGCGCGATCCAACTGTCTGATCTATAGATACGGATATTTTCACCGTTACTCTAGGGCTGTCGGTGGAACGGCCCGACCGGACACCGTCGACGTGTCGTCCGATTCCACGCTACTCCATCAAAAACATCCTCCGGAAACTCGTGAAAAAAATTTCAGCGCGATCCAACGGTCGGATCTATAGATACGGACCTTTTCACCAGTTTCTCTAGGGCTGTCGGTGGAATGGCCCCGACCGGACACCGTCGACGTGTCGTCCTGATTCCACGCTACTCCTTGAAAAACAGCCTCCGGAAACTCGTGAAAAAAATTTCAGCGCGATCCAACGGTCGGATCTATAGATACGGACCTTTTCACCTTTACTCTAGGGCTGTCGGTGGAAAGGCCCCGACGGACACCGTCGACGTGTCGTCCGATTCCACGCTACTCCATCAAAAACAGCCTCCGAAAACTCGTGAAAAAAATTTCAGCGCGATCCAACTGTTTGATCTATAGATACGGATATTTTCACCCGTTACTCTAGGGCTGTCGGTGGAATGGCCCCGACCTGGACAACCGTCGACGTTTCGTCCTGATTCCACGCAACTCCATCAAAAACAACCTCCGAAACCCTCTTGAACAAAAATTTCACAGCTCGATCCAACTGTCGTAGTCTAATAGATAACGTACACGTCGTTCACCGTTACTCAAAACGGGCTGTCGGTGGAAAGGCGCCGACCGGTTGTACACTGTCGACGTGTCGCCCTGATTCCACGCTACTCCATCAAAAACAGCCTCCGGAAACTCGTGAAAAAAATTTCAGCGCGATCCAACGATCGGGATCTATAGATACCAGACCTTGATCAACCCGTTACTCTAGGGCTGTCGGTGGATAGGCGCCGACGCGGAACATCTGTCAACCGGTGGTCGTCGCCGCTTCCGCGCTACTCTTTCCATCAAAAACAGCCTCCGGAATCATCGTTAAAAAAATTTCAGCGAATCCAACGGTCTGATCTATAGATACGGACCTTTTCACGACCGTTACTCTAGGGCTGTGCGGTGGAATGGCCCCGACCCGGTACACCGTTGACGTGTCGTCCTGATTCCACGCAACTCCATCAAAACAGCCTTCGGAATCTCGTGAAAAAAATTTCATCGCGATTCAACGGTCGGATCTATAGATAGGACCTTTTCACCCGGTTACTTCTAGGGCTGTCGGTGAAAGGGCCCGACCGGACACCGTCGACGTGTCGTCCTGATTCCACGCTACTCCAACAAAAACAGCCTCCGGAAACTCGTGAAAAAAATTTCAGCGCGATCCAACGGTCGGATCTATAGATACAGACCTTTTCACCCGTTTCTCTAGGGCTGTCGGTGGAAGGGCCCTAACCGGACACCGTCGACGTGTCGTCCTGATTCCACGCTACTCATCAAAAACAGCCTCCGGAAACTCGTGAAAAAAATTTCAGCGCGATCCAACGGTCGGATCTATAGATACGGACCTTTTCACCAGTTTCTCTAGGGCTGTCGGTGGAAGGGCCCCGACCGGACACTGTCGACGTGTCGTCCTGATTCCACGCTACTCCTTGAAAAACAGCCTGCGGAAACTCGTGAAAAAAATTTCAGCGCGATCCAACGGTCGGATCTATAGATATGGACCTTTTCACCCTTTACTCTAGGGCTGTCGGTGGAAGGGCCCCGACCGGACACCGTCGACGTGTCGTCCCGATTCCACGCTACTCCATCAAAAACAGCCTCCGAAAACTCGTGAAAAAAATTTCAGCGCGATCCAACTGTCTGATCTATAGATACAAATGTTTTCACCCGTTACTCTAGGGCTGTCGGTGGAATGGCCCCGACCGGACACCGTCGACGTGTCGTCCTGATTCCACGCAACTCCATCAAAACAGCCTCCGAAACTCGTGAAAAAAATTTCAGCGCGATCCAACGGTCAGATCTATAGATACGAACCTCTTCACCCTTTACTCCAGGGCTGTCTGTCGGTGAAAGGCCCCGACCGGACACCGTTGACGTGTCGTCCTGATTCCACGCTACTCCAACAAAAACAGCCTCCGGAAACTCGTGAAAAAAATTTCAGCGCGATCCAACGGTCGGATCTATAGATACGGACCTTTTCACCAGTTTCTCTAGGGCTGTCGGTGGAAGGGCCCTAACTGGACACCGTCGACGTGTCGTCCTGATTCCACGCTACTCCATCAAAAACAACCTCCGGAAACTCGTGAAAAAAATTTCAGCGCGATCCAACGGTCGGATCTATAGATACGGACCTGTTCAACAGTTTCTCTAGGGCTGTCGGTGGAAGGGCCCCGACCGGACACTGTCGACGTGTCGTCCTGATTCCACGCTACTCCTTGAAAAACAGCCTGCGGAAACTCGTGAAAAAAATTTTAGCGCGATCCAACGGTCGGATCTATAGATACGGACCTCTTCACCCTTTACTCTAGGGCTGTCGGTGGAAGGCCCCGACGGGACACCGTCGACGTGTCGTCCGATTCCACGCTACTACATCAAAAACAGCCTCGAAAACTCGTGAAAAAAATTTCAGCGCGATCCAACTGTCTGATCTATAGATACAAATGTTTTCACCCGTTACTCTAGGGCTGTCGGTGGAATGGCCCCGACTGGACACCGTCGACGTGTCGTCCTGATTCCACGCAACTCCATCAAAACAGCCTCCGTAAACTCGTGAAAAAAATTTCAGCGCGATCCAACGGTCAGATCTATAGATACGAAACCTTTTCACCTTTACTCTAGGGCTGTCGGTGAAAGGCCCCGACCGGACCGTCGACGTGTCGTCCTGATTCCACGCTACTCCAACAAAAACAGCCTCCGGAAACTCGTGAAAAAAATTTCAGCGCGATCCAACGGTCGGATCTGTAGATACGGACCTTTTCACCAGTTTCTTTAGGGCTGTCGGTGGAAGGGCCTAACTGGACACCGTCGACGTGTCGTCCTGATTCCACGCAACTCCATCAAAACAACCTCCGTAAACTCGTGAAAAAAATTTCAGCGCGATCCAACGGTCGGATCTATAGATATGGACCTGTTCGACTCACTTTTACAGTTTCTCTAGGGCTGTCGGTGGAAGGGCCCGACCGGACACCGTCGACGTGTCGTCCTGATTCCACGCTACTCCTTGAAAAAACAGCCTGCGGAAACTCGTGAAAAAAATTTCAGCGCGATCCAACGGTCGGATCTATAGATACGGACCTCTTCACCCTTTACTCTAGGGCTGTCGGTGGAAAGGCCCCGACGGGACACCGTCGACGTGTCGTCCGATTCCACGCTACTGCATCAAAAACAGCCTCCGGAAAACTCGTGAAAAAAATTTCAGCGCGATCCAACTGTCTGATCTATAGATACAAATGTTTTCACCCGTTACTCTAGGGCTGTCGGTGGAATGGCCCCGACTGGACACCGTCGACGTGTCGTCCTGATTCCACGCTACTCCATCAAAACAGCCTCCGGAAACTCGTGAAAAAAATTTCAGCGCGATCCAACGGTCGGATCTATAGATACGAACCTCTTCACCCTTTACTCTAGGGCTGTCGGTGAAAGGCCCGACCGGACACCGTCGACGTGTCGTCCTGATTCCACGCTACTCCAACAAAAACAGCCTCCGGAAACTCGTGAAAAAAATTTCAGCGCGATCCAACTGTCTGATCTATAGATACGGATATTTTCACCCGTTACTCTAGGGCTGTCGGTGGAACGGCCCCGACCGGACACCGTCGACGTGTCGTCCCGATTCCACGCTACTCCATCAAAAACATCCTCCGGAAACTCGTGAAAAAAATTTCAGCGCGATCCAACGGTCGGATCTATAGATACGGACCTTTTCACCAGTTTCTCTAGGGCTGTCGGTGGAATGGGCCCGACCGGACACTGTCGACGTGTCGTCCTGATTCCACGCTACTCCTTGAAAAATAGCCTGCGGAAACTCGTGAAAAAAATTTTAGCGCGATCCAACGGTCGGATCTATAGATACGGACCTTTTCACCCTTTACTCTAGGGCTGTCGGTGGAAGGGCCCCGACCGGAACCGTCGACGTGTCGTCCGGATTCCACGCTACTCCAACAAAAACAGCCTCCGGAAACTCGTGAAAAAAATTTCAGCGCGATCCAACTGTCTGATCTATAGATACGAATATTTTCACCCGTTACTCTAGGGCTGTCGGTGGAATGGCTCCGACTGGACACCGTCGACGTGTCGTCCCGATTCCACGCTACTCCAACAAAAACAGCCTCCGGAAACTCGTGAAAAAAATTTCAGCGCGATCCAACGGTCAAATCTATAGATACGACCTCTTCACCCTTTACTCTAGGGCTGTCGGTGAAAGGCCCCGACCGGACTCCGTCGACGTGTCGTCCTGATTCCACGCTACTCCAACAAAAACAGCCTCCGGAAACTCGTGAAAAAAATTTCAGCGCGATCCAACGGTCGGATCTATAGATACAAACCTTTTCACATTTTCTTAGGGCTGTCGGTGGAAGGGCCTAACCGGACACCGTCGACGTGTCGTCCTGATTCCACGCTACTCCTTGAAAAACAGCCTGCGAAAACTCGTGAAAAAAATTTCAGCGCGATCCAACGGTCGGATCTATAGATACGGACCTCTTTACCTTTACTCTATGGGTGTCGGTGGAAGGGCCCCGACCGGACACCGTCGACGTGTCGTCCTGATTCCACGCTACTCCAACAAAAAAGCCTCCGGAAACTCGTGAAAAAAATTTCAGCGCGATCCAACTGTCTGATCTATAGAGATGGATATTTTCCCGTTACTCTAGGGCTGTCGGTGGAAAGGCCCGACCGGACACCGTCGACGTGTCGTCCCGATTCCACGCTACTCCATCAAAAACATCCTCCGGAAACTCGTGAAAAAAATTTCAGCGCGATCCAACGGTCGGATCTATAGATACGGACCTTTTCAACAGTTTCTCTAGGGCTGTCGGTGGAAGGGCCCTGACCGGACACCGTCGACGTGTCGTCCTGATTCCACGCTACTCCTTGAAAAACAGCCTCCGGAAACTCGTGAAAAAAATTTCAGCGCGATCCAACGGTCGGATCTATAGATAGGACCTTTTCACCAGTTTCTCTAGGGCTGTCGGTGGAATGGCCCCGACCGGAACTGTCGACGTGTCGTCCTGATTCCACGCTACTCCATCAAAAATACCCTCCGGAAACTCGTGAAAAAAATTTCAGCGCGATCCAACGGTCGGATCTATAGATACGGATATTTTCACCCGTTACTCTAGGGCTGTCGGTGGAATGGCCCCGACTGGACACCGTCGACGTGTCGTCCTGATTCCACACTACTCCAAAAAACAGCCTCCAGAAACTCGTGAAAAAAATTTCCACATGCAGCGCGAACCAAACTGTCTTATCTCTAGATACGACCTTTTCACAGGGAGCAGACCTTCTCTAGGGCTGTCGGTATATCGGCCCGCGTGACTGGACACCACGTCGACGTGTCGTCCTGATTCAATTGCCACGCCACCTCCATCAAAAATAGCCGTCCGGAAACATCGTGAAAAAAAATTTCAGAGCGCGATCCAACTGTCTGATCTATAGAGTAAACACCTTTCACCCGGTTACTCTAGGTGCTGTCGGTGGAAAGGCCCCGACCGGACAATATACCAGACGACGTGTCCGTCCCTTTTCCACGCTACTCCATCAAAAAGACAGCCTCCGGAAACTACGTGAAAAAAGTTTCAGCGCGATCCAACCGTCTGGATCTAGGAGTGAGTAGCGTACCTTTTCACACCTTACTACTGAGGGCTGTCGGTAGATCGGCCGCCACCGACGAAACCGTCGACGTTTCGTCCTGATACCACGCCACGCTCCATCAAAAATAGCCTCCGGCAAACTCGTGAAAAAAATGTCAGCGCGATCCAAACTGTCTGAATCTATAGATACGGCGCTTTTCACCCGTTACTCTAGGGCTGGTCGTTGAAACGCGCCCTGACGCGAACTAACCGTAACGTCCGTCCCGATTCCACGTGACTCCATCAAAAACAGCCGTCCGGAGTAACTTCGTGAAAAAAATTTCAACGCGCGCATCCAACGGTCGGACCTAATAGATAACGGACCTTATTCAACCGTTACTCTATGGGCTGTCGTGTGGAATGCCGCCCCGACCGGACACCGTCGACGTGTCCGTCCTGATTCCACGCTAGCAAGATCCCTCAAAAGATCGAGCCTCCGAGGAAACTTAGGGACGTAAAAAATTTGAAAGCAGCAGCGATCCCAACGTGAGCGGATCTATAGATACGACCTTTTCACACCGCTTACTCTCGGGGTGTCGGTGGAATGGCCTCCGACTCGGACAACCGTCGACGTGTCGTCCGTGATGCCATCCATTCCACTAACTTCCATATCATAAAACATCCTCCGGAAACTCGTGAAAAAAATTTTTCAGACGCGATCGCGACAACTAGTCGAATAGAATAGATACTTGACCGATTTTCACCCATTACTCTATGGCTGGCGGTAAGAATAACGCCGCCGACCGGACCACCGTCCGACGTGTCAGTCCTGATTCCACGCCGCTCCATCAAAAATAGCCTCCGGAAACTCGTGAAAAAAATTTCAGCTGTCTATACCACACTGTCTGATCTATAGATACGAATCGACTTTTCAAACCCGTTATCTCTAGGCCTGTCGGTGGGAAATGGCCCCGAACCAGTGTACACTTACCGTCGCGACAGTGTCCTTCCCGATTCCAGCTTACCCATCCCTCAAATAAAACAGCCATCCGGAAAACTCGATGAAAAAGTTTTCAGGGCTAATGCCCAAGCAGTACGGTATTCTATAGATACGGAGACCTTTTCCACGTGCTCCGTTTACCCTCTATGTCTCCACGGCTGTCGTTAGGAACGGTCCGCCCGACCAGATACACACCGACGACACATGTCCGTCCGCGTGAATCCACGCAACTCCATCAAAAACAGCCCTCCGGAAACTCGTGATAAAAAAAAATTTCAAGCGCGATCCATACAGTTCTGATATCTCTAGATACGAATGTATTCACCTCGTTGACTCTAGGCTGTCGGTGGAATGGGCTCGCCGACCGTAAACAATTTTTCCCGTCGAACTGTGTCGTCCCGATTCCAGGCTAAACGCCATCAAAACAGCCGTTCCGGAAAACTCGTGAAAAAGATTTCATCAAGCGCGATCCAAACGTCCAGATCTAATAGATACGGACGTTTTTCACCGCGTTACTCTAGGGTTGTCGTGGAATGGCGCTCCGACCGGACACCGTCGAAACGTGTCGTCCCGAATACCAAGGCTTACTCCATCAAAAACTACCTCGCGGAAACTCGTGAAAAAAATTTCAGAGCGCGATCCACCAGTCGGATCTATAGATACTGACCTTTATCACAACCGGTTACTTCTAGTTGCTGTCAGGAGGAAACGGGACCCCGACCGGACACCGGACCGACGTTGTCGTCCAGATATCCACGCAACTCCATCAAAAACAGCCTCCGGAAACTCGTGAAAAAAATTTCAGCGCGATCCAACTGTCTGATCTATAGATACGGACCTGTTTCACAACACACGTGTTACTCTAAGGGCTGTCAGTGGAATGGCCCCGGACCGGACAACACGGCTCGTGCGACGATGGGTCGTCCCGATCCAGGCTACTAATCCATCAAAAACACGCCGTCCCGAAACTCAGTGAAAAAAGTTTCAAGGCGTGATCCAAACAGTCGGATCTATATGATACGGACCTTTAAATCATCGACCATACGTACATCTAGGGCTGTCGGTAGATCTGCCCCGCACCGGACAAGACAATAATACCGTCGAGCCGTGTTCGTCGCTGATTCCACGCAGACTCCATCATCAAAACAGCCTTCCGAAACTACGTGAAAAAAATTTCAGCTGCGATCCAACGTGGTGTACTGAACTATGAGATGCAGGACCCTTGGTTCACCCGTTACTCTTAGGCTGTCGTGTGGAATGAGCCCCGACCGGTAACACCGTCGACGGTGTCGCGTCCCGATATGCCGCGGCCATACTCCCATCAAAAACACCTCCGGGAAAACTCGTGAAAAAGTTTCAGCGCGATCCAACTGTCGTATCTATAGAAGTACGGACCCATTTGTCAGGACGCCTCCGGTTACTTCTCCCCTTCTAAGCGGTTCCGGCTGTCGGGTAGCACGGCCCCGGACCCGTACAATCATCTTAACCAGTTCGGACGTGTCGTCCTGAATCGCACGCAACTCCATTCAAAAAACAGCCACCGGATACTCGATGAAAAAAATTTCAGCGCGATCCAACTGTCTGATCTATAGATACGGACCTTTATTCCAACCGTACTACTATCTAAGGCTGTCCGGTAAGAACGGCCCATATCGCAGACCGGACACCCGTCGACTGTCACTCCCGATTCCACGCTACTCCATCAAAAATATCCTCTCGAATACATCGTAATGAAAAAAAATTTTAGCGCGATCCAGACTGTCTGATCTATAGATAACGGAGCCTTTCACCATCAACACTCGTTACTCTATGGGCTGTCGGTGGAAAAGGCCCCCGACCGGAGGAACACCGTCGACTGTGTCGTCCCGTTTCCAGGCTACTTCCAATCAAAAACAGCCTCCGGAAACGTCGTTGAAAAGAAAATATTCAGCGCGGAATCCAGCGCGTCCTGGATCTATAGAGGATACGGACCTTTTCACCCCGCGTTACTTCAAAGCTAAGGGCTGTCGTTGGAGATCGGCCACCCGAGCCAGCAACACCTGTCGACGTGTCGTCCCGATTCAACTCGAACCTCCCTCAAAAATAAAAGTCCTCGCGAAACTCGTAGGAAAAAAATTCACAGCGCGAATCGCAACGTCTGGATCTATAGATGAATTGCGTACCTTTTCAACCCTTTACTCTAGGGCTTGTCGTGTGGAATGGCCAGCCTGACCACCAGGAGTCACCGTCGACGTGTCGTCCCGATTCCAGGCTACTACCAACACAAAACAGCCTCCGGAAAACTCTTGAAAAAAATTTCAGCAGAGCCGAATACACAACAGATCGGCATCACATAAGATACCGGACCTTTTCACGCCGTTACACTAGGGGCTGTCGGTAAAGAACGGCCAGCCGTGACCGGATAATCACCCGTCGAGCGTGTCTGTGGCCGAGTGATTCCAGCGCAACGTCCATCAAAAACAGCCTCCGAAAACTCGTGAAAAAAATTTGCCGCGCGATCCAACTGTCTGATCTACTAGATACGAATGTTTTTCACAACCCCATCGTTACTTCTCCTAGGGCTGTCGGTGGAATGGCCTCCACCGGCCGACCGTAACACTCCGTTCGACGTTGTCGTCTCCGATTTCCAGGCATACTACCCACCAAAAACAGCCCTCGGGCAAGGTACACGGTGAAACGTCGAGAGTAAAAAATTTGCCAGCGTGATACCAACGGTCTGATCTATAGAGTACAAACGCTTTTCAACCCGTTACATCTAGGTGCTGTCGGTAGAACGGTCCCCAGACCAGACACAGTCGACGTGTCTGTCCTCAGAATCCACGCCACTGCCATCAAAAACAGCCATCCGTAAACTCGTGAAAAAACAAATTAGTGTCAGCGCGATCCAACTTTTCTGATGCTATAGATACGGACCATTTTCACGGCCGTTACTCTAGGGCTGTCGGTGTGAATGGGCGCCCGACCAGTGAACACACGTCGACGCGGTGTCGTCCCGCCATTGCCAGCTACTCCATCAAAAACAGCCTAACACTCGGATAACTTCGTGAAAAAAAGTTGTTCATGCGGGATCCAACAGTCGGATCATATAGATAACGGACCTTTTTTCATACGCCGTTACCGCTAGAGAGGCTGTCGTTAGAACAGCCCGACCGGTAACAGTCCGTCGACCCGTGTCGCGTCCTGAATTCCACGCAACTCCCATCAAAAACAGCCTCCAGAAACTCGTGAAAAGAAATTTCATCGCGATCCACCGTGTCTGAACTATAGATACGAGCGCTTTACACGCGCGTTACGCGCTAGGGCAGTCGGTAGAATCGCCCCTGTCCGGGGGGACAGACCGTCGACGTGTCCTCACTGATTCCACTCACCTCCAGCAAAAATAGCCACCTAAACTCGTGAGAAATACAATTTCAAACGCGATCCCAACTGTCTGAATCTATAGATAACGAACGACCTTTTCAGCCAGTTAGCTCTATAGGGCTTTCGTATAGAAACTTCCCCGACCCGGACGATCGACCGGTCGACGTTGTCCCGTCACCGTTTCCACGTTAACAGCCAGGACAAAGAACAGCCACCGGAAACTCGTGAAAAAATATTTCAGCATACGCGATCCAACGGTCGGATCTATAGATAGCGAAGGTATTTTCACATCGTTATTTCGCGCTAAGGGCTGTTCGGTGGAATGCCCCCCGACAGTGACAACCGTCGTACGTGTCCGTCCTCTCCCGATTGCCAAGGCTAACGCAACAATCCATCAAGAAACAGCCTCACGGAAACTCAGTAGAAACAAAATTTCACGTGCGGATCCAACGGTCGGATCTACAGATACGGGGGCGCATTTCCAACCAGGAACTCTAGGGGCCTGTCGTGTAGAACCGGCCCCACGTGGAACCGTACACCGTCGACGGATTAAGTGTCGTCCTGATTCCAGCTCAACGACTTCCATCAAAAACAGTCGGCCCTCCGGAAACGTCGTGAAAAAAATTTACAGCAATACGCATACCAACTGTCTGATCGTATAGATACGGAGACCTTTTTCACCTTGTACGCTAGGGCCTTGTCGGTTAGAAACGGCCCGCGACCGGACACCGTCGACGTGTCTGTGCCCGATTCCCAGTTTAAACTCCATCAAAGGAAAACATCCTCTCGAAACTCCGTGAAAAAAATTTTCAACAAGCGTCGTCATCCAACTGTCCTATCTATAGATACGGACCTTTTCACTCGATTATCTCTAGGGCTGTCTGTGGAATGGCACCCGACCCAGACAACCGTCGACATAGTCGTCCTGATATCCAACGCAACTCCCATCAAAAAACAGCCTCCGGAAACTTCGTGAAAGAAAATTTCAGCAGCCGATCCAACGCTCGGATCTATAGATACGGATATTTTCACCCTGTTACTCTAGGGCCATGTCGTGTAGGAATGGCCACCGACCGGATGCCACCGTCGACGAGTCGTCCTGATTCCACGCTAACTCCAACAAAAACAGCCTCCGGAAACTCGTAGAAAAAAATGTTCAGCGTGATCCGAACGGTCGGATCTATAGATACGGACCTTTTTCACCCATTACTCTAAGGGCTGTCGGTGGAAACGGTCCTCCCGACCGGACACCGTTCGACGTGTCGTCCTGATTCCACGCTACTCCACGTCAAAAACAACCTCCGGAGAACGACAGACTCGTGAACACAAATTATTCAGCGCGAATCCAACGGTCGGATCTATAGATACTCTACCTTTCATACAACCGTTACTCTAAAAAATATGGCTGTCGAGTAGATACGGCCCCGACCTGGGAACAGCAAATCCGTCCGAACAGGTGTCGTGTCCCAGTTACCAACATCCAAAAGTCTGACTACCATCAAAAAACATGCGAGCCGTCCTGAAACATCTGTGAAAAAAAGTTTCAGCTGCGATCACAACAGTCGGTATCTATAGATATCGAGACCTTTTCACACCGTTACTCTAGAGGGCCCCCTTGTCGGGTAAGTAACGGCCTCCAGACCGGAGCACCGGTTCGACAGGTGTTCGTCCCGATTCCAGGGCTACTCCATCAAAAGACAGCCAATCCTAGAACTCGGTGAAAAAAATGTTCACACATCACACAGCGGCAGAGTCCAAACTGTCTGATCCTCTAGCATGATTCGGAACCTTTTTCACCTCGCTGTACACATATGGGCTGTCCTTAGAGGATATGTCCCCGACCGGTACACGCGTCGACGTGTCGCCTTGATTCCACGCAACATTCCATCAAAAACAGCCTCAGACGGTAACTCGTAGAAAAAAATTTTCATCAAAGCGCTGATCCAACTTAGTCTGATCTAGTAGATACGTACCTTTTCACTAGCCGTTAAGCTCTAAATGGGTCTGTCGGTAGAAATGCCCCGACCGGGACAACCTGTCGACAGTGTCCGTCCCGTTTCCAGGCTACCGGCCCTCAAAAACAGCCTCGCGGAAACTCGTGAAAAGGAAATTTCAGCGCGAATCCAACTGTCCTGATCTATAGAATACGAATGATTTCACCCGATTACTCTACGCTCAGCTGTACGTAGAACATGGGCCCCGACCGGACAGCCGTCGACTTGTCGTCCCGATTCCAGCGCTACTCCATCAGAAAAAAGCCAGTCCTCCGGACTAACTGCGTGAAAAAAATTTCAGAGCGATTCCAACGGTCTGCATCTATAGATAACGGACCTTTTCTTCACCCGACCCTTTCTCTACGGGGCTGGCGTTAGAACGGCCGCTGCCGACCATGACACCGTCGACGTGTCCCGTCCTGATTCGCACGGCCCACTCCAATCAAAAACGAGCCCTCCGGAATACTCGTGAAAAAAATTTCATGCCAGCGTCGATCCAACTGACTGATCTATAGATGATCTCGGACGCTTTTCACGCCGTTTACTCTATATGGGCTGTCGGTGGAATGGCGCCGCGACCGGACGAAACCGACAGACTCTTGAGTCTGTTCCCGATGTCCATGCTACACCCATCAAAAACAGACCTTACCCCGGAAACTCGTGAAAAAAATTTCAGCGCGAATCCAGACGGTACGGACTCGAGTAGATACCGTACGCGTTTTCACAGAGCCCGTACCTCAAGGGCTGTCGGTAGAACTGGCCCCGACGCGGGGAAGCAGCTCGTGTTCCGACGTGTCTTTCCTGATTCCTAGTGACTAGCCACCATCAAAATAGCCTCCGGAAACTCGTGAAAAAAATTTCAGCGGCGATCCAGACGTGTCTCATCTAATAGATACGGAACCTTTTCGACGTTCGTTACTCTCAAAAAAGGCTTGATCGGTGGAATGGCCCCGACCAGACACCGTCGACGTGTACGTCCCGATAGCCACGCTACTCCAACAAAAACAGCCTCCGGAAACATCCGTGAAAAAAAGTTGTACAAAAGCGCGGATCCAACTGTCTGATCTGATATAGATACGGACCTTTTTCACCAACAGCTCTCATATAGATACGAATTGTTTCACTCGTTACTTCTAAGGGCTAGTCGGTAGAATGGGCCCCGGACGCGGATTGACGAAAAACCCGACGACGTGTCGTCCTAGATTCCCGCACTTACTCCAACAAAAACAGCCTCACTGAAACATCGATGAAAAAAATTTCAGCGCGATCCAGACGGTCTAAATCTATAGATACGGGACCTTTTCACACCCGTAACTCTAGGGCTTTTTTTGTCCGGTAGAACGGACCCCCGACCGGAACAAAACGCCGGGTCGACGTGTCAGTCGTCCCTGATTCCAACGCCACCACTTCCAACCAAATAACAGCCTCCGGAAACTCGATGAAAAAATTTCAAGCAGGCGTCGATCCAACTGTCTAGATCTATTAGATACGGATATTGCTTTCACGACGAGGACTTTACTCAAAGGGCTGACTGTAGAGACGCGCCCCGACCGGGCACAGCCCTAGTCGTACGTGTCGTCCGCGATTTCCACGTTACTCAATCAAAAACAGCCTGTCCGGAAACTCGTGAAAAAATTGTCAGCTCGATCCAACGTCCGAATCTATAGATACTACCTTTTCAAATCCACGCAACCCATCAAAAACAGCCACTGCGGAACGTTCGTGACAAAAGTTCAGCGCGATGCCAACAGTCGGTAATCTGATAGTAAACGAACCTTTGTTCACACGTTACACAAGGGCTATGTCGTAGAAACGGCGCCCGACCGGACACCGTCGACGTGTCCGTCCCGATGATCCAGGCTACCTCCCATCAAAAACAGCCTCCGGAAACTCGTGAAAAAAATTTCAGGCATCGCTGATCTCAAGCTGTCTGATCAATAGATACGCACCTTTTTTCACTCGTTACACTAATGGGCTGTCGGTAGGAATGGCCGCCGACCTGGAAAACACCCGTCGACGGGTCGTCGTCCTGATTCCACAACGCAACCTCCCATCAAAAGACAGCCTCCGGAAACGTCGTGAAAAAAGTTTGTCCAGCCGCGCAGTCCAACTGTCTGATCGTATAGATAACGGCCTATTCACTCGTTACTACTATGGCTTAGGCGGTGAAATGGCCCAGACAGGTGACACGCGGTCGAACAGTGTGGGGGTCGCTTGTCACCCGATTACCATGCTACGACCATCGAAAACAAGCCTCCGGAAACTCGTGAAAAAAAAAATTTTCAAGGCGCGTATCCAACTGTCTGACTCATATAGATACGGACCTTTTCACTCGCCGTTATACTCAAGGGCTGTCGTATTGAACGGCCACCGACCAGGACAACATCCTGTCGACGTGTCCGTACCCGATTCCAAGGCTACTCCATCAAAAACAGCCTCCTCCGAAACTCGTGAAAAAAATTTCAGCGCGATCGCACCGGTCCTGGATCTATAGAATACAGACCTTTTTCACCACTCTTTTTACTATCTAGGGGCTGTCGGAAGGAAAGGCCCCGACCGGAGCAACCGATCGACGTGTCGTCCGTGATTCCAGGCCACGTCCAACAAAAAGCAGTCCTCCGGAAACTCGTGAAAAAAATTTCAGCGCGATCCAACTGTCTGATCTATAGATACGGATACCTTTACACCCGTTACAAGCTAGAGGCGTGTCTGGTAGAAACGGTCCCCAGACCGGACACCAAGTCGACATTTCGTCTGTTGAGCCGATTTCCCATGCAACTTCCAATCAAAAAACAAGCCGTACCGAACTCGTGAAAAAAAGTTTCAATTATTTTTTTTTTTTTTTTTATTTTTTTTCGATGCGGGATCCGAACGGTCGGATCTATAGATACGGACTTTTTCACACCCGTTTACCTCTCCTCAGGGCTGTCGGTTCGAGAACAGCCGCCGGACTCGAGTGGAACACCGTCGACCGTGTCCCGTCCGTAATTCCACGCAACTCCAGCAAAAAAAACAGCCTCCGGAAACTCGTTGAAAAAAAAATTTCAGCGCGATCTCAACTGTCGGATCTACAAGAGAACTGGTACCTTTTCACAAGCGTGTAACACTATCGGGTCTGTCGGTCGAATGGACCCGCCGAGACGCAAACCCGGGACAGCCGTCGAACGTAGTCGTCCTGATTCTCCGCGCTACTCCATCAAAAACAGCCTCCGGAAACTTCGTGAAAAAAATTTCATGCGCGAATCCAACTGTCTGATCTATAGATAGCGGACCTTTTCACACCGTTTACTTCTAGGGCTGTCAGGTAGAACGGCCCCGTAACCTGGACACAGAACGTCGAGGGTGTCGGTCCGTGATTCCCAACGCAACCTCTCATCAAAAACAGCCCTCCAGCCATTACAACAGAACAATCTGGAAGCCGAACCTCAAAAGTGCCCAACTCGCCGGGAAACTTCGTGAAAAAAAAATTTTCAAGCTCGATCCAACAGGACTGATCTATACTGATACGACCTTTTCAACCCTTACTGCTAAAGGGACTGTCCGTGGCAAAGGCCCCGACCGAGAACACCGAGTCGACGTGTCGTCCCGATTCCAGGACTTACTCCATCAAAAACAGCCTCCGGAAACTCGTGAAAAAAGTTTCAACAGCGGATACCAGACGGGTCGGGATCTATAGTATACGGACCTATTTCACCCATTACACTAAGGGTCTGGGCGGCGAGAACGGCCGCCGACCCGGAACACTCCGTCTGACCGTGTCCCGTCCGTGATTCCACCGGCTACTCCATTGAAAAACAAGCCTCCCGGAAACTCCGTGAAAAAAAGTTTCAGGCGCGATGCCAGAACAGTCGGTATCTATAGATACGGACCCTTTCATCGGACTTACCGTTACTCTAGAGGCTGTCGACTAGAACTAGCCCCGACCGGAACACACGACGACGTGTCGTCCCTGATTTCCACGCTACTCCATCAAAAGGAACAGCCTCCGGAAACTCGTGAAAAAAATTTCATCAAGCTGCGAGTCCAACTGTCCTGATCTATAGATACGTACCTTTTCACCCGTTTACTCTAGGGCTGTACGGTGGAATTGGCCCCGCCTACCGGACAACCGTCCGACGTGTCGCCTCCGATTCCAAGGCTACTACTCCATCAAAAAACAGCACTCCGGAAACTCGTGAAAAAATTTCAGCGCTATCGCAACGGTCGGATCTATAGATACGGACTGTGTTTGCACACCTGTTTTACTAGGCCTAGGTGCTGTCTGGTGGAACTGGACCCCGACCTGGTGAGCACCGTCGACGTGTCGTTCCCGGATTCCCAGCAACTCCATCAATAAACAGCCGTCCCGGAAACTCGTGAAAAAAGTTTCAAGCGCGATTCCAAGACGGTTCGGCATGCTATGAGATACAGTGACCCATTTTCAGCCCGTTTACGCTAGGGCTCGTGCGGGTAGAACGGGCGCCCCCGACTCATGCTATACACACGCTGTGTCGACGTTGTCGTGCCTAATTCCACGTCCACTCCATCAAAAACATCCCATTAAGATTATACCCGAGAAAGAAAACCCGGAAACTCGTATGAAAAAAAATTCAGCGCGATCTCAACTGTCGGATCTATAGATACGAATGTTTTCACCGTCGTTACTCTAAAGTTCGTAGGGCTGTCGGTAGATACGGTCCTTTCCGACCGTCGATCCGAAACACCGTCCGACGTGTCCGTGTCCTTGATTCCACGCAACGCTCCGTCAAAAACAAGCCTCCGCACAAAACTCCCGGAAACCAACTTGAAAAAAATTTCAGCAGCGATCCAACAGTCTGATCTAATAGATACGCGACCTTTTACACCGAACCTCAAACGTACCTTTACTCTAAGGTCTGTCGGTAGAACGGCCAACCGACCGGTAACACCGTCGACCAGTGTCAGCACGTCCTGATTCCACGCTAGCCTTCCATCAAAAACATTACCCTCACGAGTCAAACTCGTGAAAGAAAATTCATTCAGCGCGAAACACAGACTTCGGTCTGATCGTATATATACTGGACCTTTTCACTAGTCGTTACGGCGGGGGGGGGGGAGCGGGGGGGGGGTGTGGGGTGCGAGGGCTGTCGGGGGGTGGAACGTGGCCGCCCGACCTAGGAACAAGCCTGGTGTCGACTGTGATCCCGTCCTCGATTGCCAGGCTACTCGAAATTCAATAAGCAGCCGTTCCGGAAACTCGTGAAAAAAATTTACAAAGCGCGATCCAAATGTCGGAGATCTATAGATAGCGGATGGTTTATCACCAGTTCGATACTACTAGGGGCTGTCGGTGCGGAATGGCCCCGGGACCCGGACACCGTCGAACGTGTCGTCCCACTTTCCACGCTACTCCAGCGGGGAAGGAAACAGCCGTCCGAGAAGGGGGACTCGTGAAAAAAAGTTTGCAGGCGCGAGATCCAAACGGTCTGGAATCTATAGGTATAGCGCAGACCTTTTCACACCATACTCTATGCGGCTGTCGTAAGACGGCCCCCGACCTAGAAACACCCGTCGACAAGTAGTCGTCCTGATCTCCATCCACGCCACTCCAAACAAAAACAAGCCTCCTGAATAACATCGTGGAAAAAAAAGTTTCAGCGCGATCCAAACTTCTGATCGTATAAGATACGGACCTTTTCAAACGATCCGTTTACTCTAGGGCTGTCGGTGAGAGTGTTCCCCGACCGCGTGAGCAACAACCAGTCGACGTGTCGTCGAGATTCCGGGAGCCAAGACTTACGCCATCAAAAACAGCCATCCGGAAACCTCCGTGAGAAAAAAATTATCAGCAGCAGCATCACAACCTGTCTGATCTATAGATACGGACCTATTTGGTTCACTCTTCACTCCGTTAACTCTAAGGGTTGTCCGGTAGAATCGGCCCACCAGACCGGGACAACGACCGTCGACGTGTCGTCGCCCGATTCGCAGGCTACGAGTCCATCAGAAAAAACACCTCCGGAAACTCGTGAAAAAAAGAATGTCAAGCTGCGATCCGAACTGACGAGATGCTATAGATACGGACCTTTTCTCACGGCCGTTCCACAAGTGGCTGTCGGTGAGAGACGGCCACCGACCGGACACCGTCGTAGCGTGTCGTCCTGATACCACGCAACGTTCCATCAAAGAACAGCCGTCCGGCAAACTCGTTTTAGAAAAAAGTTTGTCAGCAAGAGCGATCGCAACTGTCGTGGATCTATAGATGACGACCTGTTTTTCACACCGTCATACTCTAAGGTGCTGTCGGAGGAAAGCCCCCGACCGGACAAAATGACCCGTGCGGAACGTGTCGATACCGATTCCAGGAGCGCATACTCCGATCAAAACCGAGCCTCCGGAAACACGTTGAAAAAAATTTATACAGCGCGATCCCAACTGTCTGATCTATAGATTACGTACCTTTTCGCAACAAGCCCGTTACTCTAGGGCTGTTCGGTGGAATGGCCGACGCATACCGGACACCAGTCGGGACGTGTCCTTACCAGTGATCACCGATTCCACGCTACTCCATCGAAAAACCAGCCTCCGGAAACTCGTGAAAAAAGTTTCCTTCATCAGCGCGATCGAACCGGGTAGCGGAAAATCTATAGATACGGACCTTATTCACCCGTTTTTTTTTTTTACTCTAAGGGCTGGCGCTAGAACTGCCACCTGGAGACCTGGACAACCGTCGACTTGTCGTCCTGATTCCAATCCACGCCACTCCATCAAAAACAAGCCTCCGGAAACTCGAGAAAAAAATTTCAGCGCGGATCGCCCAAGCTGTCTGATCTAATAGATGACTAATTTGATTTTCACGTCGTTATACTCTAGGGTCTGTCGGAGAGAATACGGCCCCTGATCCGTGGACACCGGTCGACGTGTCGTCTCTGATTCGCACGCAACGTCCATCAAAAAACATAGCCTCCGGAAACTCGTGAAAAAAATTTCAGACGCGATCCAACAGTCGGATCTATAGATACGGGAAAGTGTTTTCGACCTCGTTTACTCTATGGCTGTCGGTAGTAACTGGCCACCGACCGGAACACCGTTCGAGAAATTGGGGATCGTCCCGATTGCACAGGCTACTCCATCAAAAACGAGCCTCCGGAAACTCGTGAAAAAATATTTCAAGCGCGATTCCAAAGAAAACTGTCGGATCTATAGATAACGGACCATTTTTTACAAGATCACTCGCTTTTATGTTACTCTGAGGGCGTGGGTCGGTGGAAATGGCCCCGACCGGTGTACAATCATAAACCCGTCGACCGGTGTCGTCCTGATTCCACGCTACTCCCATCAAAAACAGCCGTCCGGAAACATCGTGAAAAAAAGTTCAGCGAACCGAATCGCAGACTGTCCTGATCTATAGATACGAATGTTTTTCACATCGTTACTCTCTCAAGGAGCTGTCGGTGGAATGGCCCCTGGACCGGAGACACCGCTCGACGTTTCGTCTTGATTCCACGCAACATACCATCAAACAACATCCTCCGGAGCACTCGTGAAAAAAAATTTCAGCGCGATCCAACTTCAGATCGTATAGGATAGCGGACCTTTTCCACCCGTTACTCTAATTGCTGTCGGTAGAACGGCCCCCTACCGGAACAACCGTCGACGTGTCCGTCCCTATTCCATGCTAAGCTCCAATCAAAAAACACCATCTACGGAAACTCGTGAAAAAAGTTTCATCGCGATCCAGCGCGTTGTCTGAACAATAGATACGAGTGACGCTATTTTCACTCCGTAACACAAGGGCTGTCGGTGGAAACGCCCCGACTGACGACGCTGTCGACGTGTTCGTCCGTTGATACCACGCAGACTCCACAAAAAACACCATCCGGAAACATCGTGAAAAAAGTGTTCAGGCGCGATCCAACTGTCTGAGCTACAGATACGGACCTATTCACCCACACCCGTAGCTCTGACGGCCTGTTCGTGGTAGGAACGGCCCCGACCGGACAAACGCCGTCGATCTGTGTCGCCCAGGATTTCCACGCAACTCCGATCAAATCAACAGCCTGCCGGATACTCGTGAAAAAAATTTCAAGCGCGATCCCCAACTGTCTGATCTATAGTATACGGACCTTTTTCACTCCGTTACGTCATGATGGCTGTCGGTGAATGGCCCCGACCGGACACCCGTCCAGACGTGTCGTCACCCTCATTCCAGGCTACTCCATCAAAAAACAGCCTCGCGGAAACTCGTGAAAAAAGTTTCATCATCATCAGCGCGATCCAACTGTCGGATCTATATAGTACGTAACTTTTCAGCCCGGTTACTCTAAGGGCCATGTCGAATGATCGGCCCCCGACCGTACAACCGTCGTCGTGTCGTCCCGTTTTCCAGGCTACTCCGATCAAAAACAGCCTCCGGCAACTCGTGAGAAAAATTTCATCATCGCGGCGCGATCCCAACGGTCGGATCTAAATATGTACGGACCGTTTCAACACCCGTTACAAAGCTAGTCTGTCGGTAGGAAAGCGGGCCCCGTACCGAAGCGAGCGATACCGTCGACGTGTTCGTCCTGATTCCACGCAACTTCCATCAAAAACAGCACCGAAACATCGTGAAAAAAGTTTCAGCGCTGATCCAACGGTTCTGGATCTACATAACGACCTTTTCACCCGTTACTCTCGGGCTGTCGGTATAACGTGGCCCCGACCGACACCGACCGCGTGTCGTCGCCGTTTCCACGCTACTCCATCAAAAAGCAGCCTCGCCGAAACTCGTGAAAAAAATTTCATCGGCTAGTTAAAAAAAAAAATCGATCCAACTGTCAGGATCTATAGATACGACCATGTGTTCACCCGTTAGCCTCTAGTGCAGTCGGTTTAAAATTGGCCCCGACCGGACACCGACGACGTGTCGGTCCCGCTCCAAGCCTACTGCCATCAAAAACAGCCTCCGAAACTCGTGAAAAAAAGTTTGCAGGCGCGATCCAATCTGGTCGAGTCTATAGATACGGACCTGTTCAACAGCGCCGTTACATCTAGGTGCTTTCGGTAGAACTTCCCGCGACCCGGGACACCGTCGACGTGTCGTCCTGATTCCACGCTACTCCTTGAAAAACAGCCTGCGGAAACTCGTGAAAAAAATTTCAGCGCGATCCAACGGTCGGATCTATAGATACGGACCTTTTCACCAGTTTCTCTAGGGCTGTCGGTGGAATGGGCCCGACCGGAACTGTCGACGTGTCGTCCTGATTCCACGCTACTCCATCAAAAATACCCTCCGGAAACTCGTGAAAAAAATTTCAGCGCGATCCAACGGTCGGATCTATAGATACGGATATTTTCACCCGTTACTCTAGGGCTGTCGGTGGAATGGCCCCGACTGGACCGTCGACGTGTCGTCCTGATTCCACACTACTCCAAAAACAACAGCCTCCGGAAACTCGTGAAAAAAATTTCAGCGCGATCCAACGGTCGGATCTATAGATACGGACCTTTTCACCAGTTTCTCTAGGGCTGTCGGTGGAAGGGCCCCGACCGGACACCGTCGACGTGTCGTCCTGATTCCACGCTACTCCAACAAAAACAGCCTCCGGAAACTCGTGAAAAAAATTTCAGCGCGATCCAACGGTCGGATCTATAGATACGACCTTTTCAACAGTTTCTCTAGGGCTGTCGGTGGAAGGGCCCCGACGGACACGTCGACGTGTCGTCCTGATTCCACGCTACTCCTTGAAAAACAGCCTGCGGAAACTCGTGAAAAAAATTTCAGCGCGATCCAACGGTCGGATCTATAGATACGGACCTTTTCACCAGTTTCTCTAGGGCTGTCGGTGGAATGGGCCCGACCGGAACCGTCGACGTGTCGTCCTGATTCCACGCTACTCCATCAAAAATACCCTCCGAAACTCGTGAAAAAAATTTCAGCGCGATCCAACGGTCGGATCTATAGATACGGACCTTTTCAACAGTTTCTCTAGGGCTGTCGGTGGAAGGGCCCCGACCGGACACCGTCGACGTGTCGTCCTGATTCCACGCTACTCTAGAAAAACAGCCTGCGGAAAACTCGTGAAAAAAATTTCAGCGCGATCCAACGGTCGGATCTATAGATACGGACCTTTTCACCAGTTTACTCTAGGGCTGTCGGTGGAAGGGCCCTAACCGGACACCGTCGACGTGTCGTCCTGATTCCACGCTACTCCAACAAAAACAGCCTCCGGAAACTCGTGAAAAAAATTTCAGCGCGATCCAACGGTCGGATCTATAGATAAGACCTCTTCACCTTTTCTCTAGGGCTGTCGGTGAAGGCCCCGACCAGGACTCCGTCGACGTGTCGTCCTGATTCCACGCTACTCCAACAAAAACAGCCTCGGAAACTCGTGAAAAAAATTTCAGCGCGATACAACGGTCGGATCTATAGATACGGACCTTTTCACCAGTTTATCTAGGGCTGTCGGTGGAAGGGCCCTAACCGGACACCGTCGACGTGTCGTCCTGATTCACGCTACTCCATCAAAAACAGCCTCCGGAAACTCGGTGAAAAAAATTTCTGGCATCCAACTGTCTGGATCTATAGATACGGATATTTTCACCCGTTATTTAGGGCTGTCGGTGGAACGGCCCCGACCGGACACCGTCGATGTGTCGTCCCGATTCCACGCTTACTCAATCAAAAAACATTCTCCGGAAACTCGTGAAAAAAAATTTCAGCGCGATCCAACGGTCGGATCTATAGATACGGACCTTTTCAC
>JAQIZT010000242.1:0-33580 GCA_029228515.1 Populus alba x Populus x berolinensis | reverse complement strand
GAAACTCACCGAGTCAAAGCGTTTCGCCGTTTGCGGAAGAAGTCTGATGTAGAACAAGTAGCAGAAGCATACATGCTCAAGAGGGATCACCCGAAATTCAAAGGCAACTGAATTTCGGCAACCGGGGCATCGAAGTCGGAATGCCGCGAAACTCACCGAGTCAAAGCGTTTCGCCGTTTGCGGAAGAAGTCTGATGTAGAACAAGTAGCAGAAGCATACATGCTCAAGAGGGATCACCCGAAATTCAAAGGCAACTGAATTTCGGCAACGGGGCATCGAAGTCGGAATGCCGCGAAACTCACCGAGTCAAAGCGTTTCGTGTTTGCGGGCGGAAGTGTGATGTAGAACAAGTAGCAGAAGCATACATGCTCAAGAGGGATCACCCGAAATTCAAAGGCAACTGAATTTCGGCAACCGGGGATCGAAGTCGGAATGCCGCGAAACTCACCGAGTCAAAGCGTTTCCCGTTTGCGGAAGAAGTCTGATGTAGAACAAGTAGCAGAAGCATACATGCTCAAGAGGGATCACCCGAAATTCAAAGGCAACTGAATTTCGGCAACCGGGGCATCGAAGTCGGAATGCCGCGAAACTCACCGAGTCAAAGCGTTTCGCCGTTTGCGGAAGGAAGTCTGATGTAGAACAAGTAGCAGAAGCATACATGCTCAAGAGGGATCACCCGAAATTCAAAGGCAACTGAATTTCGGCAACCGGGGCATCGAAGTCGGAATGCCGCGAAACTCACCGAGTCAAAGCGTTTCGCCGTTTGCGGAAGAAGTTGATGTAGAACAAGTAGCAGAAGCATACATGCTCAAGAGGGATCACCCGAAATTCAAAGGCAACTGAATTTCGGCAAACGGGGCATCGAAGTCGGAATGCCGCGAAACTCACCGAGTCAAAGCGTTTCGCCGTTTGCGGAAGAAGTCTGATGTAGAACAAGTAGCAGAAGCATACATGCTCAAGAGGGATCACCCGAAATTCAAAGGCAACTGAATTTCGGCAAACGGGGCATCGAAGTCGGAATGCCGCGAAACTCACCGAGTCAAAGCGTTTCCCGTTTGCGGAAGAAGTCTGATGTAGAACAAGTAGCAGAAGCATACATGCTCAAGAGGGATCACCCGAAATTCAAAGGCAACTGAATTTCGGCAACCGGGGCATCGAAGTCGGAATGCCGCGAAACTCACCGAGTCAAAGCGTTTCGCCGTTTGCGGAAGAAGTCTGATGTAGAACAAGTAGCAGAAGCATACATGCTCAAGAGGGATCACCCGAAATTCAAAGGCAACTGAATTTCGGCAACCGGGGCATCGAAGTCGGAATGCCGCGAAACTCACCGAGTCAAAGCGTTTCCCGTTTGCGGAAGAAGTCTGATGTAGAACAAGTAGCAGAAGCATACATGCTCAAGAGGGATCACCCGAAATTCAAAGGCAACTGAATTTCGGCAACGGGGCATCGAAGTCGGAATGCCGCGAAACTCACCGAGTCAAAGCGTTTCGCCCTTTTGCGGAAGAAGTCTGATGTTGAACATAGTAGCAGAAGCATACTATGCTCAAGAGGGATCACCCGCTAATTTCCAAAGGCAACTGAATTTCTGGCACCAAAACGGGGCATCGATTGTTCTATGTCAGTAATGCCGCGAAACTGACCGTGTCCAAGCGTTTCAGCCGTTTCTGGAAGAAGTCTGAGCTAGGACGTAAGTAGCTGAAGCATACTTGCTCATGTGGCATCACCCCAAATTCAACAGGGCAACTGAGATTTCGGCAACCGGGGCAACGAAGTCGGAATGCCGCGAATAGAAACGGACGTCAAAGCATTTCGCTGTTTGCGATATTGTCTGATGTCGTTCAAGTAGCAGAAGACGATACTTGCTCAAGAGGGATCACCCGAAATTCAAAGGCAACTGAATTTCGGCAACCGGGGTTTCGAAGTCGGAATGCCGCGAAACTCACTGATGTCAAAAAGCGTTTCGCCCTATAGCGGAAGAAAGTCTGATGTAGAACAAGTAGAAGAAGCATTCATGCTCAATAGGGATCACACGAATTTCAAAGGCAACTGAATTTCGGCAAAACGGGCATCGAGGTCGGAACGTGTCGCGAAACTCACCGCAAGTAAAAGTCAAGGGTTGTTTCGCCGTTTGAGGAAGAAAGTATGATGGATGAAAAAGTAGCCGAAAGCCATACATGCTCAAGGAGGGATCCACCCGAAATTCAAAGGACAATTGAATTTCGGCAAACCGGGGCATCACGAAGTATGGAATGACGCGATAAACCTCACTGAGTAAAAAAGCGTTTTCACTTCGTTTGTGGACCTGAAAGTCTGATGTAGAACAAAGTAGCAGAAGCATCCATGCTAAATTGGGATCACCCGAAATTCAAAGGTCAACGTGAATGTCGGCCTCAAAACGGGCATCGATGGTCGGGAAAATGCCGCGAAACTGACCGTGTCAAAGCGTTTCGCTGTTTGTGGAAGAAGTATGGGTAGAACAAGTAGCCGAAAGCATACTGATGCTCAAGAAGGGGCATCACCCGAAATTCTAAGGGACAACTGAATTTCGGCAACCTGGGTCATCGAAGTCGGAATGACTGGCGAAAATCAATGAAGTGAAAAGCGTTTCGCTGTTTGCGGAAGAAGTCTTGATGTGAAACAAGTAGCATAAGCATACATGTTCAAGAGGGATTCACCCGAAATTGAAGGTCAACTGAATTTCGGCAATCGGGGCAACGAATTTCGGAATGCCGCGAAAGTCCACGTGTCAATGCGTTTCGCTATTTGCGGAAGAAGTCTGATTGTAGAAACATTGTAGCTGAAGCTATACTTTTGACTCCAAGAGGGATCACCCGAAATTCAAAGGCAACTGAATTTCGACAACCGAACGGCATCAAAAGTCGGACTTGCCGCGAAACTCTCGGTTGTCAATGCGTTTCGCCGTTTGCGAATGAAGTCTGAGGTTAGCACAAGTAGCAGAAGCTATACATGCTCATGAGGGATCACCGTAATATTCAAAGGCAACTGAGTTTCGGCAACCGGGGCATCGAATTCGGAATGCAGCGGAAAAGTCACCGCGTCATAAGCGTTTTCACTTTTTGCGGAAGAATGTTATGTTGTGGAACAAGTTGCTGAAGCATACATGGGTTCAAGAGGGATCACCACGTAATTCATAGGCCAGACTGGAATTTCGGCAACCGGGGCATTACGATAGTCGGCATTGCGCAGAAACTCACTAAGTCAAAAAGCGTTTCGCCCTGTGTGGAAGAAAGTGTGATGTAGAACAGTTAGCAGAAGCATCCATGCTCAAGAATGGGATTCACAACCGAAATTCAAAGGCAACTGACATTTCTCGCGCCAAACACGGGCAATCCGTGGTCGGAATTAACGCGAAATCTGATCCGGAGTCAATGAGTTTTCGTCGTTTGTGTGAAGTAGTATGAGGAAGAACAAGTAGCCGAAGCATACATGCTCAAGAGGGATCACCCGAAATTCAAAGGCGACTGAATTTCGACATCCGGGGCATCAATGAAATACTCGGAATGGCGCGAAACTCACGCAGTCAAAGGGTCTTGCCGTTTTGTGGAAGAAGTCTGAGAGGTAGATAAGTAGCAGAAAGCATACATGCTCTAGAGGGATAACACCGAGAATGAAATGCAAATGTTTTCAGCAACTGGGGCATCGTATTCGGAATTACGCGAAAGCACTGAAGTCCAATTGCGCACGTTTTGCTCGTTTGCGGGAAGGAAAGTCTGATGTAGAATCAATGTAGCAGAAGCATACTTGCTCAAGAGGGATCACCCGAAATTCATAGGCAAATGAATTTCTGGCAAACCTGGTTATCGAAGTCGGAATGCAGCGAAAATCACTGCATGAAAAAAATGCGTTTCGCTGTTTGCGGAAGAAAGTCTGATGTAGAAACAAGTAGCAGAAGCATACATGCTCAAGAGGGAATCACCCGAAATTCAAAGGCAACTGAATTTCGGGCATCCGGGGCATCGAGAGTCGGTATGACGCGAAACTCACGGAGTCAAAGCGTTTAGCCCGTTTGCGGAAGAAGTCTGAGGTAGGACAAGTAGCAGAAGCTTACATGCTCAAAAGGCTCACCCGAAATTCAAAGGCCAAATGAATTTCGACAACCGGGCGGCATTCAATGTCGGAATGGAGCGAAACTCACCGAGTCAAAGCGTTTCGACGGTTGTGGAAAAAAGTCTGCAGGTAGAAAAAGGTTGCAGAAGACATAAATGCTCAAGTGGGATCACCCGGGAAATTGAATAATGCAACTGAATTTCGGCATACGGGGCATCGAATTCGGGAATTGCCTTGCGAAAAGTCACAGAATCAATGCGTTTTATGCTGTTTGCGGAAGTAGGTCTGATGTTAGAAACAAGTAGCAGAGAAGCATACATGCTCAAGAGGGTATCACCACGAAAATTCAAAGGAAACTTAATTTCAGCGAACTGGTCATCAGATGTCGGAAAATGCCGCGAAACTCACTGAGTGAAAAAGCGTTTCGCTTGTTTGCGGTAGAAAGTCTGATGTAGAACATGTAGCCAGATGCATACATGCTAAAGGAGAGAATCACCCGAAATTCAAAGGCAACTGAATTTCGGCAATAACGGCGCATCGACAGGAGGAATGCCGCGAAACTGAGTGAGTCAAAGCATTTCGCCGTGTTACGAATATAAGTTCGAAGGTAGAACATGTTAGCAGAAGCATTCATGCTCAAGAGGGATTCTCCCGATGAAATTAAAAGGCAACTGAATTTCGAGCCAAACCGGCGCTTCAAAGTCGGAATGCCGGAGAGAAACTCACCTGAGTCAAAGGGTTTCGCCCTTTGCGGAAGAAAGTCTGCATGTAGAACAAGTAGCAGGAGAAGCATACATGCTCAAGATGGGGATCAACACGAAATTCAAACGGAATCTGAATTTCGGAGCAAATGGACGGCATCGAAAGTCTAGAAAAAATGACGCGAAACTGACCGAGTCATAAGCGTTTAGCCGTTTACTGAAGAAGTCTGAGGTAGATAAGTAGATGAAGCTTAAAGGCTCAAGAGGGATCACCCGAAATTCAAATGCAACTGAATTTCGGCAAAAAGGGCATCGTGGTCGGAATACCGCGAAACTGACCACGAGTCAAAGCGTTTCGTCGTTTGTGGGAAGAAGTATGTGGAAGAACAAGTAGACGAAGCCTACATTGCTTAAGATGGGATCACCGTAATTTGAAATGACAACATGAATTTCCAGCAACTGGGCAGGCATCGTATTCGGAATGCAGCAGAAACAGTCACAGAGTCAACGCGTTTTGCTGTTCTGCGAAAGAAAGTCATGTCGTAGAACAAGTTTGCAGAAGCATACATGCTCAAGAGGGATCACCCGAAATTCAAAGGCAACTGAATTTCGGCACAACCTGGTCATCGATAGTCGGAATGACGCGAAACTCACTGAGTGGAAAAAAGCGTTTCGCTGTTTGCGGAAGAAAGTATGATGATAGCAACAAGTAGCAGATGCATACATGCTTCAAAAGGGGATCACCAGAAAGTTTCAAAGGCAACTGAATTTAGACAACCGGGGGATCACAAAGTCGGAAATGGAGCCGAAACTTCACGCAGTAAAAGCGTTTCGACGGTTTGTGGAAGAAGTCTTGACGGTTGAACAAGTAGCAGAAGAAGCATACATGCTCTAGAGGGATCACCGGAAATTGAAATGCAACTGAATATTTCAGACAACTGGGGCTTCGTATTCGGACATGCCGCGAAAGTCACAGAGTCAAAAGCGTTTTGCTGTTTGCGGAAGAAAGTCTGTTGTAGAACAAGTAGCAGAAGCATACATGTCTCAAGAGGGAAACACCCGAAATTCAAAGGCAACTGATATTTCGGCAACTGGTCATCTGAAAGTCGGATTGCCGCCGAAACTCACTGATGTGAAAAAATTTCGCCGATGTTGCGGAAGAAAGTCTGATGTAGAAACAAGAAGCAGAAGCATACATGCTCAAGAGGGATAACGGAAATTTCAAATGGCAACTGAATTTCAGCAACAACCTGGTCATACGTTGTCGGAATGCCTGCGAAACTCATCTGAGTGAAAAAGCGTTTCGCTGTTTGCGGAGAAAGTCTGATGTAGAAACAAGTAGCAGAAAGACCATATCCATGCTCTAGAGGGATAACCCGAAATTTCTAATGGCGAAACTGTATTTCGGCATACCGGGGCATCGAAGTCGGACATGCCTTGAATCTCTGGTTAAAAGCGGTTTCGCCGTTTGGCGGAAGAAAGTATGAGGTAGAACAAGTAGCAGAAGCATACTTGCCCAAAAAGGGATCACCCGCAAAGTCAAAGGCAACTGAATTTCGAAATCAACCGGGGCATCAATGTCGGAATGGCTGCGAAACTCTTGCAATCAAAGGTTTTCGCCGTTTGTGGAAAAAGTCTGAGGATAGAAAATAGTTAGCAGATGCATACATGCTCATGAGGAGATTCACCCGAACGTGAAAATGCCACTGAATTTCGGCAACCGGGGCATCGGGGGGAATTTTTTTTTTCGGAATGCCGCGGAAAGTCACAGACTCAAAGCGTTATGCTGTTTTGCGGAAGAAAGTCTGATTTTAGAAACAAGTTGCAGAAGCATACATCTTGCTCAAGCAAGCGGATCACACGAAATTCAAAGGCAACCAACTGAATTTCGGCAAACCGGGTCATCGAAAGTCGGAATGCCGTGATGATACTCACTGAGTCAAAGCGTTTCACTGTATGCGGATGAAGTCTGAGGTAGGATGTGTGTGTTAGTCAGAAGCATAAAAATGCTCAAGAGGGATCACCCGAAATTCCAATGCGAATTATTGAATATTCAACACCACAACGGGGCATCGAGGTCGGAATTGCCGCGAACCGGACCAGAGGGCAATGCGTTTCGACGTTTGGTGGAAGACAGTATGAGGAAGAAAAAAGTTGCCAAAGCATACATGCTTCAAGAGGGATCAACACGAATTTCAAAGGCAACTGAAATTTCGGCAAACGGGGCATCGAAGTCGGAATGCCGCGAAACTCACCGAGTCAAAGCGTTTCGCCGTTTGCGGAAGAAGTCTGATGTAGAACAAGTAGCAGAAGCATACATGCTCAAGAGGGATCACCCGAAATTCAAAGGCAACTGAATTTCGGCAACCGGGGCATCGAAGTCGGAATGCCGCGAAACTCACCGAGTCAAAGCGTTTCGCCGTTTGCGGAAGAAGTCTGATGTAGAACAAGTAGCAGAAGCATACATGCTCAAGAGGGATCACCCGAAATTCAAAGGCAACTGAATTTCGGCAACCGGGCATCGAAGTCGGAATGCCGCGAAACTCACCGAGTCAAAGCGTTTCGCCGTTTGCGGAAGAAGTCTGATGTAGAACAAGTAGCAGAAGCATACATGCTCAAGAGGGATCACCCGAAATTCAAAGGCAACTGAATTTCGGCAACCGGGGCATCGAAGTCGGAATGCCGCGAAACTCACCGAGTCAAAGCGTTTCGCCGTTTGCGGAAGAAGTCTGATGTAGAACAAGTAGCAGAAGCATACATGCTCAAGAGGGATCACCCGAAATTCAAAGGCAACTGAATTTCGGCAACCGGGGCATCGAAGTCGGAATGCCGCGAAACTCACCGAGTCAAAGCGTTTCGCCGTTTGCGGAAGAAGTCTGATGTAGAACAAGTAGCAGAAGCATACATGCTCAAGAGGGATCACCCGAAATTCAAAGGCAACTGAATTTCGGCAACCGGGGCATCGAAGTCGGAATGCCGCGAAACTCACCGAGTCAAAGCGTTTCGCCGTTTGCGGAAGAAAGTCTGATGTAGAACAAGTAGCAGAAGCATACATGCTCAAGAGGGATCACCCGAAATTCAAAGGCAACTGAATTTCGGCAAACGGGGCATCGAAGTCGGAATGCCGCGAAACTCACCGAGTCAAAGCGTTTCGCCGTTTGCGGAAGAAGTCTGATGTAGAACAAGTAGCAGAAGCATACATGCTCAAGAGGGATCACCCGAAATTCAAAGGCAACTGAATTTCGGCAAACGGGGCATCGAAGTCGGAATGCCGCGAAACTCACCGAGTCAAAGCGTTTCGCCGTTTGCGGAAGAAGTCTGATGTAGAACAAGTAGCAGAAGCATACATGCTCAAGAGGGATCACCCGAAATTCAAAGGCAACTGAATTTCGGCAACGGGGGGAATCGATCGGAATGCCGCGAAACTCACCGAGTCAAAGCGTTTCGCCGTTTGCGGAAGAAGTCTGATGTAGAACAAGTAGCAGAAGCATACATGCTCAAGAGGGATCACCCGAAATTCAAAGGCAACTGAATTTCGGCAACCGGGGCATCGAAGTCGGAATGCCGCGAAACTCACCGAGTCAAAGCGTTTCGCCGTTTGCGGAAGAAGTCTGATGTAGAACAAGTAGCAGAAGCATACATGCTCAAGAGGGATCACCCGAAATTCAAAGGCAACTGAATTTCGGCAACGGGGCATCGAAGTCGGAATGCCGCGAAACTCACCGAGTCAAAGCGTTTCGCCGTTTGCGGAAGAGAAGTCTGATGTAGAACAAGTAGCAGAAGCATACATGCTCAAGAGGGATCACCCGAAATTCAAAGGCAACTGAATTTCGGCAACGGGGCATCGAAGTCGGAATGCCGCGAAACTCACCGAGTCAAAGCGTTTCGCCGTTTGCGGAAGAAGTCTGATGTAGAACAAGTAGCAGAAGCATACATGCTCAAGAGGGATCACCCGAAATTCAAAGGCAACTGAATTTCGGCAACCGGGGCATCGAAGTCGGAATGCCGCGAAACTCACCGAGTCAAAGCGTTTCGCCGTTTGCGGAAGAAGTCTGATGTAGAACAAGTAGCAGAAGCATACATGCTCAAGAGGGATCACCCGAAATTCAAAGGCAACTGAATTTCGGCAAACGGGGCATCGAAGTCGGAATGCCGCGAAACTCACCGAGTCAAAGCGTTTCGCCGTTTGCGGAAGAAGTCTGATGTAGAACAAGTAGCAGAAGCATACATGCTCAAGAGGGATCACCCGAAATTCAAAGGCAACTGAATTTCGGCAAACGGGGCATCGAAGTCGGAATGCCGCGAAACTCACCGAGTCAAAGCGTTTCGCCGTTTGCGGAAGAAGTCTGATGTAGAACAAGTAGCAGAAGCATACATGCTCAAGAGGGATCACCCGAAATTCAAAGGCAACTGAATTTCGGCAACCGGGGCATCGAAGTCGGAATGCCGCGAAACTCACCGAGTCAAAGCGTTTCGCCGTTTGCGGAAGAAGTCTGATGTAGAACAAGTAGCAGAAGCATACATGCTCAAGAGGGATCACCCGAAATTCAAAGGCAACTGAATTTCGGCAACCGGGGCATCGAAGTCGGAATGCCGCGAAACTCACCGAGTCAAAGCGTTTCGCCGTTTGCGGAAGAAGTCTGATGTAGAACAAGTAGCAGAAGCATACATGCTCAAGAGGGATCACCCGAAATTCAAAGGCAACTGAATTTCGGCAACCGGGGCATCGAAGTCGGAATGCCGCGAAACTCACCGAGTCAAAGCGTTTCGCCGTTTGCGGAAGAAGTCTGATGTAGAACAAGTAGCAGAAGCATACATGCTCAAGAGGGATCACCCGAAATTCAAAGGCAACTGAATTTCGGCAACCGGGGCATCGAAGTCGGAATGCCGCGAAACTCACCGAGTCAAAGCGTTTCGCCGTTTGCGGAAGAAGTCTGATGTAGAACAAGTAGCAGAAGCATACATGCTCAAGAGGGATCACCCGAAATTCAAAGGCAACTGAATTTCGGCAACCGGGGCATCGAAGTCGGAATGCCGCGAAACTCACCGAGTCAAAGCGTTTCGCCGTTTGCGGAAGAAGTCTGATGTAGAACAAGTAGCAGAAGCATACATGCTCAAGAGGGATCACCCGAAATTCAAAGGCAACTGAATTTCGGCAAACGGGGCATCGAAGTCGGAATGCCGCGAAACTCACCGAGTCAAAGCGTTTCGCCGTTTGCGGAAGAAGTCTGATGTAGAACAAGTAGCAGAAGCATACATGCTCAAGAGGGATCACCCGAAATTCAAAGGCAACTGAATTTCGGCAACCGGGGCATCGAAGTCGGAATGCCGCGAAACTCACCGAGTCAAAGCGTTTCGCCGTTTGCGGAAGAAGTCTGATGTAGAACAAGTAGCAGAAGCATACATGCTCAAGAGGGATCACCCGAAATTCAAAGGCAACTGAATTTCGGCAAACGGGGCATCGAAGTCGGAATGCCGCGAAACTCACCGAGTCAAAGCGTTTCGCCGTTTGCGGAAGAAAGTCTGATGTAGAACAAGTAGCAGAAGCATACATGCTCAAGAGGGATCACCCGAAATTCAAAGGCAACTGAATTTCGGCAACGGGGCATCGAAGTCGGAATGCCGCGAAACTCACCGAGTCAAAGCGTTTCGCCGTTTGCGGAAGAAGTCTGATGTAGAACAAGTAGCAGAAGCATACATGCTCAAGAGGGATCACCCGAAATTCAAAGGCAACTGAATTTCGGCAACCGGGGCATCGAAGTCGGAATGCCGCGAAACTCACCGAGTCAAAGCGTTTCGCCGTTTGCGGAAGAAGTCTGATGTAGAACAAGTAGCAGAAGCATACATGCTCAAGAGGGATCACCCGAAATTCAAAGGCAACTGAATTTCGGCAACCGGGGCATCGAAGTCGGAATGCCGCGAAACTCACCGAGTCAAAGCGTTTCGCCGTTTGCGGAAGAAGTTGATGTAGAACAAGTAGCAGAAGCATACATGCTCAAGAGGGATCACCCGAAATTCAAAGGCAACTGAATTTCGGCAACCGGGGCATCGAAGTCGGAATGCCGCGAAACTCACCGAGTCAAAGCGTTTCGCCGTTTGCGGAAGAAGTCTGATGTAGAACAAGTAGCAGAAGCATACATGCTCAAGAGGGATCACCCGAAATTCAAAGGCAACTGAATTTCGGCAACCGGGGCATCGAAGTCGGAATGCCGCGAAACTCACCGAGTCAAAGCGTTTCGCCGTTTGCGGAAGAAGTCTGATGTAGAACAAGTAGCAGAAGCATACATGCTCAAGAGGGATCACCCGAAATTCAAAGGCAACTGAATTTCGGCAACCGGGGCATCGAAGTCGGAATGCCGCGAAACTCACCGAGTCAAAGCGTTTCGCCGTTTGCGGAAGAAGTCTGATGTAGAACAAGTAGCAGAAGCATACATGCTCAAGAGGGATCACCCGAAATTCAAAGGCAACTGAATTTCGGCAAACGGGGCATCGAAGTCGGAATGCCGCGAAACTCACCGAGTCAAAGCGTTTCGCCGTTTGCGAGGGAAAATAAGCCCCCCCCAAAGGCAACAAATCAAAAAAAAGGCAATCGAACCGATGCGCGAAACTCACCCTTTCAAAGCGTTTATTCATTTTTTTAAGAAGTTTGATGTTTAGAACAACAAGTAGCAGAAGCATACATGCTCAAGAGGGATCACCCGAAATTCAAAGGCAACTGAATTTCGGCAAACGGGGCATCGAAGTCGGAATGCCGCGAAACTCACCGAGTCAAAGCGTTTCGCCGTTTGCGGAAGAAGTCTGATGTAGAACAAGTAGCAGAAGCATACATGCTCAAGAGGGATCACCCGAAATTCAAAGGCAACTGAATTTCGGCAACCGGGGCATCGAAGTCGGAATGCCGCGAAACTCACCGAGTCAAAGCGTTTCGCCGTTTGCGGAAGAAGTCTGATGTAGAACAAGTAGCAGAAGCATACATGCTCAAGAGGGATCACCCGAAATTCAAAGGCAACTGAATTTCGGCAACCGGGGCATCGAAGTCGGAATGCCGCGAAACTCACCGAGTCAAAGCGTTTCGCCGTTTGCGGAAAGAAGTCTGATGTAGAACAAGTAGCAGAAGCATACATGCTCAAGAGGGATCACCCGAAATTCAAAGGCAACTGAATTTCGGCAACCGGAGCATCGAAATCGGAATTGGACCTCACCGATGTGGAAAGCGGCGTGTTTGCGGAAGAAAGTCTGATGTATGCACAAGTAGCAGAATGCATACATGCTCAAAGAGGGATCACCCGAGTTCACAGGTATACCACATTATCGGGAAACCGGGCATCGAGAGTCGGAATGACGCGAAATCTCACCGAGTCAAAGCGTTTTCGTTGTTTGTGGAAGAAAGTTTGATGTAGAACAGAGTACCAGAAGCATATTATGCTCAAGAGGGTATCACCCGAACATTACAAAGGCACAATGAATTTCGGCAACCGGGGCATCGAAATCTGACATGCCGCTGAACCTAACCGAGGTGATAAGCGGTTTCGTGTTTGCGGTAGAAAGTTGTTGTAAGCACAAGTAGCAGAAGCATACATGCTTAGGAGGGATCACCCGAAGTTCAAAGGTAACGAAATTTCGGCAACCGGGGCATTAGGAAGTCGGAATGAGCGAAACTTAACGAGTCAAAGCATTTCGCCGTATGCGGAAGAAAGTCTGATGTATAACAAGCTTAGCAGAAGCTTACATGCTCAAAGAGAGGGATCACACGGAATTAAAAAGCAACTGAATTACGGCAAAACAAGCCATCGAAGTCGGAATCCCGCGAAACTTAACGAGTCAAAGCGTTTCGCCGTTTGCGGGAAGAAGTCTGATGTAGAAAACAAGTAGCAGAAGCATACATGCTCAAGTAGGGATCACCCGAAATTCAAAGGAAACTGAATTTCGGTCAAAAACAAGGTATCGAAGTCGGAATAATGGCGCGAAACTCACCGAGACAAAGCTGTTTCGCCGTTTGCGGAAAGAAAAGTCTGATGTTAGAACAAGTAGCAGAAGCATTACATGCTCAAGAGGGATAACCCGAAATTCAACGTTGCGAACAGGCACTGAATTTCGGCCAAATGGGAATCGAAAGTAGTCGGAATTGCCGCGAAACTCACCGAGTCAAAGCGTTTTCGCCTTTGCGGAAGAAAGAGAAGTCTTGAGGTCGTAAACATGTAGCTGAAGCATACATGCTCATGATGGATCATCCCGAAATTCAAAGGCAACTGAAGTTCGGCAAAACAAGTATCGAAGTTCGGAATGCCGCCGAAAACTCACTGAGTCAAAGCATATTCGCAGTTTGCGGAGAAGAAAGTCTGATGTAGAACAAGTAGCAGAAGCATACATGCTCAAGATTAGGATCACCCGAAATTAATAAGCAACTGAATTTTCTGCAAACAACATCGAAGTCGGAATGCCGCGAAACTTACCGAGTGAACGCGTTTCGCTGTTTGCGCGGAAAGAATGTCTGATGTAGCACAATTAGCAGAAAGCATTAAAATGCTCAAGAGGGATCACCCGAAGCTCAAAGGGTAACCAAATTTCGGCTAACGGGGGGCATCGAAGTCGGAATGCCGCGAAAAAAAAACTCACCGAGTCAAAAGCGTTTCGTGTTTGTGGAAGAAATTTGATGAAGAAAAAGTCGCAGAAGCATACATGAAAGAAGGATCAACCGACTTAAAAGCCAACTGCTTTCGGCCACCGGGGATCGAAGTCGGAATTGAAACTCAAGAGTGAAAGCGTTTCGCGGTTTGCGGATGAAGTCTGATGTAGCACAAGTAGCAGAAGCATACATGCTCAAGACGGATCACGCAGAAATTCAAAGGCAACCGAAACTTTCCGGAACCGGGGCATCGAAGTCGGAAAGAGCGACACTCACCGATGTCACAAAGCATTTCGCCGTTTGCGGAAGGAAAGTCTGACGTATACACAAGTAGCAGAAGCATACATGCTCACCCGAAGGGAACACCCGAAATTCACAGCCAACTGAATTTCGGCAACCGGGAAGCATCGAATTCGGAATGCCGCGAACCTCACCGAGTGAAAGCGAAACGCTGTAAGCGGAAGAAGTCTGATGTAGAACAAGTAGCAGAAGCATACATGCTCAAGAGGGATCACCCGAAATTCAAAGGCAACTGAATTTCGGCAACCGGGGCATCGAAGTCGGAATGCCGCGAAACTCACCGAGTCAAAGCGTTTCGCCGTTTGCGGAAGAAGTCTGATGTAGAACAAGTAGCAGAAGCATACATGCTCAAGAGGGATCACCCGAAATTCAAAGGCAACTGAATTTCGGCAACGGGGCATCGAAGTCGGAATGCCGCGAAACTCACCGAGTCAAAGCGTTTCGCCGTTTGCGGAAGAAGTCTGATGTAGAACAAGTAGCAGAAGCATACATGCTCAAGAGGGATCACCCGAAATTCAAAGGCAACTGAATTTCGGCAACCGGGGCATCGAAGTCGGAATGCCGCGAAACTCACCGAGTCAAAGCGTTTCGCGTTTGCGGAAGAAGTCTGATGTAGAACAAGTAGCAGAAGCATACATGCTCAAGAGGGATCACCCGAAATTCAAAGGCAACTGAATTTCGGCAAACGGGGCATCGAAGTCGGAATGCCGCGAAACTCACCGAGTCAAAGCGTTTCGCCGTTTTTGGGAAGAAGTCTGATGTAGAACAAGTAGCAGAAGCATACATGCTCAAGAGGGATCACCCGAAATTCAAAGGCAACTGAATTTCGGCAACGGGGCATCGAAGTCGGAATGCCGCGAAACTCACCGAGTCAAAGCGTTTCCGTTTGCGGAAGAAGTCTGATGTAGAACAAGTAGCAGAAGCATACATGCTCAAGAGGGATCACCCGAAATTCAAAGGCAACTGAATTTCGGCAACGGGGCATCGAAGTCGGAATGCCGCGAAACTCACCGAGTCAAAGCGTTTCGCCGTTTGCGGAAGAAGTCTGATGTAGAACAAGTAGCAGAAGCATACATGCTCAAGAGGGATCACCCGAAATTCAAAGGCAACTGAATTTCGGCAACCGGGGCATCGAAGTCGGAATGCCGCGAAACTCACCGAGTCAAAGCGTTTCCCGTTTGCGGAAGAAGTCTGATGTAGAACAAGTAGCAGAAGCATACATGCTCAAGAGGGATCACCCGAAATTCAAAGGCAACTGAATTTCGGCAACGGGGCATCGAAGTCGGAATGCCGCGAAACTCACCGAGTCAAAGCGTTTCGCCGTTTGCGGAAGAAGTCTGATGTAGAACAAGTAGCAGAAGCATACATGCTCAAGAGGGATCACCCGAAATTCAAAGGCAACTGAATTTCGGCAACGGGGCATCGAAGTCGGAATGCCGCGAAACTCACCGAGTCAAAGCGTTTCGGTTTGCGGAAGAAGTCTGATGATGTAGAACAAGTAGCAGAAGCATACATGCTCAAGAGGGATCACCCGAAATTCAAAGGCAACTGAATTTCGGCAACCGGGGCATCGAAGTCGGAATGCCGCGAAACTCACCGAGTCAAAGCGTTTCGCCGTTTGCGGAAGAAGTCTGATGTAGAACAAGTAGCAGAAGCATACATGCTCAAGAGGGATCACCCGAAATTCAAAGGCAACTGAATTTCGGCAACCGGGCATCGAAGTCGGAATGCCGCGAAACTCACCGAGTCAAAGCGTTTCGCCGTTTGCGAAAGAAGTGTGATGTAGAACAAGTAGCAGAAGCATACATGCTCAAGAGGGATCACCCGAAATTCAAAGGCAACTGAATTTCGGCAACGGGGCATCGAAGTCGGAATGCCGCGAAACTCACCGAGTCAAAGCGTTTCGCCGTTTGCGGAAGAAGTGTGATGATAGAACAAGTAGCAGAAGCATACATGCTCAAGAGGGATCACCCGAAATTCAAAGGCAACTGAATTTCGGCAAACGGGGCATCGAAGTCGGAATGCCGCGAAACTCACCGAGTCAAAGCGTTTCGCCGTTTGCGAAAGAAGTCTGATGTAGAACAAGTAGCAGAAGCATACATGCTCAAGAGGGATCACCCGAAATTCAAAGGCAACTGAATTTCGGCAACCGGGGCATCGAAGTCGGAATGCGCGAAACTCACCGAGTCAAAGCGTTTCGCGTTTGCGGAAGAAGTCTGATGTAGAACAAGTAGCAGAAGCATACATGCTCAAGAGGGATCACCCGAAATTCAAAGGCAACTGAATTTCGGCAACCGGGGCATCGAAGTCGGAATGCCGCGAAACTCACCGAGTCAAAGCGTTTCGCCGTTTGCGGAAGAAGAAGTCTGATGTAGAACAAGTAGCAGAAGCATACATGCTCAAGAGGGATCACCCGAAATTCAAAGGCAACTGAATTTCGGCAACCGGGGCATCGAAGTCGGAATGCCGCGAAACTCACCGAGTCAAAGCGTTTCGCCGTTTGCGGAAAGAAGTCTGATGTAGAACAAGTAGCAGAAGCATACATGCTCAAGAGGGATCACCGAAATTCAAAGGCAACTGAATTTCGGCAACCGGGGCATCGAAGTCGGAATGCCGCGAAACTCACCGAGTCAAAGCGTTTCGCGTTTGCGGAAGAAGTCTGATGTAGAACAAGTAGCAGAAGCATACATGCTCAAGGGGATCACCCGAAATTCAAAGGCAACTGAATTTCGGCAACCGGGGCATCGAAGTCGGAATGCCGCGAAACTCACCGAGTCAAAGCGTTTCCCGTTTGCGGAAGAAGTATGATGTAGAACAAGTAGCAGAAGCATACATGCTCAAGAGGGATCACCCGAAATTCAAAGGCAACTGAATTTCGGCAACGGGGCATCGAAGTCGGAATGCCGCGAAACTCACCGAGTCAAAGCGTTTCGCCGTTTGCGGAAGAAGTATGATGTAGAACAAGTAGCAGAAGCATACATGCTCAAGAGGGATCACCCGAAATTCAAAGGCAACTGAATTTCGGCAACCGGGGCATCGAAGTCGGAATGCCGCGAAACTCACCGAGTCAAAGCGTTTCGCCGTTTGCGGAAGAAGTGATGTAGAACAAGTAGCAGAAGCATACATGCTCAAGAGGGATCACCGAAATTCAAAGGCAACTGAATTTCGGCAACCGGGGCATCGAAGTCGGAATGCCGCGAAACTCACCGAGTCAAAGCGTTTCGCCGTTTGCGGAAGAAGTCTGATGTAGAACAAGTAGCAGAAGCATACATGCTCAAGAGGGATCACCCGAAATTCAAAGGCAACTGAATTTCGGCAACCGGGGCATCGAAGTCGGAATGCCGCGAAACTCACCGAGTCAAAGCGTTTCCGTTTGCGGAAGAAGTCTGATGTAGAACAAGTAGCAGAAGCATACATGCTCAAGAGGGATCACCCGAAATTCAAAGGCAACTGAATTTCGGCAACCGGGGCATCGAAGTCGGAATGCCGCGAAACTCACCGAGTCAAAGCGTTTCGCCGTTTGCGGAAGAAGTGTGATGTAGAACAAGTAGCAGAAGCATACATGCTCAAGAGGGATCACCCGAAATTCAAAGGCAACTGAATTTCGGCAACGGCAACGGCATCGAAGTCGGAATGCCGCGAAACTCACCGAGTCAAAGCGTTTCGCTGTTTGCGGAAGAAGTCTGATGTAGAACAAGTAGCAGAAGCATACATGCTCAAGAGGGATCACCCGAAATTCAAAGGCAACTGAATTTCGGCAACGGGGCATCGAAGTCGGAATGCCGCGAAACTCACCGAGTCAAAGCGTTTCGCCGTTTGCGGAAGAAGTCTGATGTAGAACAAGTAGCAGAAGCATACATGCTCAAGAGGGATCACCCGAAATTCAAAGGCAACTGAATTTCGGCAACCGGGGATCGAAGTCGGAATGCCGCGAAACTCACCGAGTCAAAGCGTTTCGCCGTTTGCGGAAGAAGTGATGTAGAACAAGTAGCAGAAGCATACATGCTCAAGAGGGATCACCCGAAATTCAAAGGCAACTGAATTTCGGCAACCGGGGCATCGAAGTCGGAATGCCGCGAAACTCACCGAGTCAAAGCGTTTCGCCGTTTGCGGAAGAAGTTGATGTAGAACAAGTAGCAGAAGCATACATGCTCAAGAGGGATCACCCGAAATTCAAAGGCAACTGAATTTCGGCAACCGGGGCATCGAAGTCGGAATGCCGCGAAACTCACCGAGTCAAAGCGTTTCGCCGTTTGCGGAAGAAGTCTGATGTAGAACAAGTAGCAGAAGCATACATGCTCAAGAGGGATCACCCGAAATTCAAAGGCAACTGAATTTCGGCAACGGGGCATCGAAGTCGGAATGCCGCGAAACTCACCGAGTCAAAGCGTTTCGCGTTTGCGGAAGAAGTCTGATGTAGAACAAGTAGCAGAAGCATACATGCTCAAGAGGGATCACCCGAAATTCAAAGGCAACTGAATTTCGGCAACCGGGGCATCGAAGTCGGAATGCCGCGAAACTCACCGAGTCAAAGCGTTTCGCCGTTTGCGGAAAGAAGTCTGATGTAGAACAAGTAGCAGAAGCATACATGCTCAAGAGGGATCACCCGAAATTCAAAGGCAACTGAATTTCGGCAAACGGGCATCGAAGTCGGAATGCCGCGAAACTCACCGAGTCAAAGCGTTTCGCCGTTTGCGGAAGAAGTCTGATGTAGAACAAGTAGCAGAAGCATACATGCTCAAGAGGGATCACCCGAAATTCAAAGGCAACTGAATTTCGGCAACCGGGCATCGAAGTCGGAATGCCGCGAAACTCACCGAGTCAAAGCGTTTCGCCGTTTGCGGAAGAAGTATGATGTAGAACAAGTAGCAGAAGCATACATGCTCAAGAGGGATCCCGAAATTCAAAGGCAACTGAATTTCGGCAACCGGGGCATCGAAGTCGGAATGCCGCGAAACTCACCGAGTCAAAGCGTTTCGCCGTTTGCGGAAGAAGTCTGATGTAGAACAAGTAGCAGAAGCATACATGCTCAAGAGGGATCACCCGAAATTCAAAGGCAACTGAATTTCGGCAACCGGGGCATCGAAGTCGGAATGCCGCGAAACTCACCGAGTCAAAGCGTTTCGGTTTGCGGAAGAAGTCTGATGTAGAACAAGTAGCAGAAGCATACATGCTCAAGAGGGATCACCGAAATTCAAAGGCAACTGAATTTCGGCAACCGGGGCATCGAAGTCGGAATGCCGCGAAACTCACCGAGTCAAAGCGTTTCGCCGTTTGCGGAAGAAGTCTGATGTAGAACAAGTAGCAGAAGCATACATGCTCAAGAGGGATCACCCGAAATTCAAAGGCAACTGAATTTCGGCAACGGGGCATCGAAGTCGGAATGCCGCGAAACTCACCGAGTCAAAGCGTTTCGCGTTTGCGGAAGAAGTCTGATGTAGAACAAGTAGCAGAAGCATACATGCTCAAGAGGGATCACCCGAAATTCAAAGGCAACTGAATTTCGGCAACGGGGCATCGAAGTCGGAATGCCGCGAAACTCACCGAGTCAAAGCGTTTCGCGTTTGCGGAAGAAGTTGATGTAGAACAAGTAGCAGAAGCATACATGCTCAAGAGGGATCACCCGAAATTCAAAGGCAACTGAATTTCGGCAACCGGGGCATCGAAGTCGGAATGCCGCGAAACTCACCGAGTCAAAGCGTTTCGGTTTGCGAAAGAAGGTGATGTAGAACAAGTAGCAGAAGCATACATGCTCAAGAGGGATCACCCGAAATTCAAAGGCAACTGAATTTCGGCAACCGGGGCATCGAAGTCGGAATGCCGCGAAACTCACCGAGTCAAAGCGTTTCGGTTTGCGGAAAGAAGTCTGATGTAGAACAAGTAGCAGAAGCATACATGCTCAAGAGGGATCACCCGAAATTCAAAGGCAACTGAATTTCGGCAACCGGCATCGAAGTCGGAATGCCGCGAAACTCACCGAGTCAAAGCGTTTCGCCGTTTGCGGAAGAAGTCTGATGTAGAACAAGTAGCAGAAGCATACATGCTCAAGAGGGATCACCCGAAATTCAAAGGCAACTGAATTTCGGCAACCGGGCATCGAAGTCGGAATGCCGCGAAACTCACCGAGTCAAAGCGTTTCGCGTTTGCGGAAGAAGTCTGATGTAGAACAAGTAGCAGAAGCATACATGCTCAAGAGGGATCACCGAAATTCAAAGGCAACTGAATTTCGGCAACGGGGCATCGAAGTCGGAATGCCGCGAAACTCACCGAGTCAAAGCGTTTCGCGTTTGCGGAAGAAGTCTGATGTAGAACAAGTAGCAGAAGCATACATGCTCAAGAGGGATCACCCGAAATTCAAAGGCAACTGAATTTCGGCAACCGGGGCATCGAAGTCGGAATGCCGCGAAACTCACCGAGTCAAAGCGTTTCGCCGTTTGCGGAAGAAGTCTGATGTAGAACAAGTAGCAGAAGCATACATGCTCAAGAGGGATCACCCGAAATTCAAAGGCAACTGAATTTCGGCAACCGGGGCATCGAAGTCGGAATGCCGCGAAACTCACCGAGTCAAAGCGTTTCGCCGTTTGCGGAAGAAGTCTGATGTAGAACAAGTAGCAGAAGCATACATGCTCAAGAGGGATCACCCGAAATTCAAAGGCAACTGAATTTCGGCAACCTCATCGAAGTCGGAATGCCACGAAACTCTCAGAGTCAAAGCTTTATGACTGTGTGCGGAAAAAGTCTCATGTTAACACTAGCAGAAGCATACATGCTCGTAAGAGGGATCAATCCGTAATGCAAAGCAAACTGAATATCGGCAACCGGGGCATCGAAATTCGGAAGGCCGCGAAACTCCACCGAGTCAAAGCGTTTCGCATTTGCGAAAGAAGTCTGATATATTAAAAGTAGCACAAGCATACATGCTCAAGAGGAATCACACCAAATTCATAGGCAACTGAATTTCGGCAACCAACATCGAAGTCGGAATGCCGCGAAACTCACAGAGTCAAAATTTCGCAGTTTTCGGAAAAAGTCTGATGTAGAACAAGTAGCAGAAGCATACATGCTCGAGAGGGATAACCCGAAATTCAAAGGCAACCAATTTCGGCAACCCCATCGAAGTCGGAACCCACGAACCTCACCGTTCAAAGCGGTTCGACGTTTGCGGAAGAAAGTCTGATGTAGAACATGTATACCAACCGACATGCTCAAGACGGATCACCCGAAATTCAAAGGTAACTGAATTTCGGCAACCCAATCGAAATCGGAATGCCGCGAAACTCAACGAGTCAAAGCGTTTCGCAGTTTGCAGAAGAAGTAGATGTAGAACATGTAGCAGAAGCATACATGCTCAAGAGGGATCTCCCGAAATTCAAAGGCAACTGAATTTCGGCAACCGGGGCTCCGAAGTCGGAATGCCATAAACTCACCAAGTCTTAGCGATTCCGCCGTGTGCGGATAAAATCTGATTTAGAACAAGTAGCAGATCTTCCATGCTCAAGAGGGATCACCCAAAATTTAAAGGCAACTCAATTTCGGCAACCGGGGCACTCGAAGAGAATCCCGCGAAACGCACCGAGTCAAAGCGTTTTCGCCGTTTTCGAAAGAAGTCTGATGTAGAACAAATAGCAGAAGACATACATGCTAAAGAGGGATCAACCCCGAAATTCAATAGGCAACTGAATTTCGGCAACCGGGGCATCGAAGTCGAAATGCCACGAAACTCACCAAGTCAAATCATTCCTTTCCCTTTGCGGAAGAAGTCTGATGTAGAACAAATAGCAAAAACTTACATGCTCAAGAGGGATCACCCGAAAATCAAACCCACCTGAATTTCGGCAACCGAGCCATCGAAGTCAAATGCCGCGAAACTCACCGAATCAAAGCTTTTCTCCGTTTGCTAAGAAATCTGATGTAGAACAAGTAGCAGAACCATACATGCTCAAGACGGATCACTCGAAGTCCCAAAGGCAACTGAATTTCGGCAAACCGGGGCATCGAACTCGGAATGCCAGCGAAACTCAACTATTCAAAGCGTTTCGCCGTTTGCAAAGAAGTATTATGTAGAACAAGTAGCAGAATCATACATGCTCAAGAGACAACACCCGAAATTCAAAGGCAACTTAATTTCGCAAACCGGCGCATCGAAGTCGGAATTCCAAGAAACTCACCGAGTCTAAGCGATTCGCCGTTTGCGGAAGAAAGTATAATGTAGAACAAATAGCAAGAGGCAATCCATGCTCAAGAGAGATCACCATAAATTCAAAGGCAACTCAAGTTCGGCAACCCGACATCGAAGGAAGAATTCCCCAAAACTCACCGAGTCAAATCGTTCCGCCGTTTGCGGAAAGAAGTCTCATGTAGAACACTAGCAGAAGCATACATGCTCCAAGAGGGATCACCCGAAATTCAAATACTGAATTTCAGCAACCGACAGCGAACTCGGAATGCCGCGAAACTCACCGATTCAAAGCGTTTTCCCCTGTGCGGAAGAATTCTAATGTAGAACAAGTAGCAAAAGCATACATGCCTAAGAGGGATCTCCCGAAATTCAAAGTAACTGAGTTTCGGCATTGGCATCGAAGTCGCAATGCCAGAGAAACTCATGAGTAAAAACATTCAATCATCCCGTTTGCGGAAGAAATCACATGTAGATCACGTAGCATAAGCATAAAAACTCAAGAGGGATCACCCAAAATTCAAAGGCAACCGAATTAGCAACCGGGGCATCAAAGTCGGAATGCCGCGAATCCTACCGAGTCGAAACCGTTTCGACGTTTGCGAAAGAAGTATGTATGTAGAACAAGTAGCAAAACCATACATGCTCAAAATCTCACCCGAAATTAAAAGGCAACTGAATTTCGGCATCCGGGGCATTCCAAATCGGAATGCCGCGAAACTCACCGAGTCAACACGTTTCGCATTGCAGAAGATTATGATGTAGAACAAGTAGCAGAAGCCATACATGCTCAAGAGGGATCACCAAAATTCAAAGGCAACTGAATCGCAACACAACATAACCGGCGCATCGAAGTCGGAATGCCTGAAAACTCGCCGAGTCATAGCATTTCGCCGTTTTGGAAGAAAGTCCTAGGTAGAACAAGTAGCAGAGGCAATCATGCTCAAGAGGGATCACCCCAAATTCAAAGGCAACCAATTTCGGCAACCGGGGCAATCGAAAAATGCCGCGAAACTCACAAAGTCAAATTCTTTTGCCGTTTTCGAAAGAAGTCTCATGTAGAACACGTAGCAGAAGTATACATGCTCAAGAGGGATCACCCGAAATTCAAAGGTAGCTGAATTTCGGCAACCGGGGCATCGAAATCGGAATGCCGCGAAACTCACGGATTCAAAGCGTTTCCCCGTTTGTGAAAAAGGTCTGATGTAGAACATTAGCAAAAGCTTACCATCCCCAATAAAAAGGATCACCCGAAATTCAAAGGTAACTGAATTTCGGCAACTGGGGCATCGAAGTCGCAATGCCGCGAAACTCACTGAGTAAAAGCGTTTCGCCGTTTTGCGGAAGAAAGTCACATGTAGAACACGTAGCAGAAGTATACAAGCTCAAGAGGGATCACCCGAAAATCAAAGGCAACCGAATTTCGGCAACCGGGGCATCAAAGTCTATGCCGCGTAACTCACCAAGTCAAAGCGTTTCGCCGTTTGCGGAAGAATCCTGATGTAGAACAAGTAGCAGAACCATACATCCCTAAGAGGGATCACCCAAAATTCAAAGGCAACGAAATTTCGGCAACCAGGGCATTCGAAGTCGGAATGCCGCGAAACTTCACCGAGTCAAAGCGTTTCGCAGTTTGCGGAAGAAGTATGATGTAGAACAAGTAGCAGAAGCATACATGCTCAAGAGGGATCACCCGAAAGCAATCGCATCTGAATTTCGGCAACCGGGGCACCGAAGTCGGAATGCCGCAAAACTCACTCAGAGTCAAAGCGTTTCCGCCGATTGCGGAAAAAGTATTATGTATTACAAGTAGCAGAACCAGAACATCCTCTAGAGTATCACCCGAAATTCAAAGGCAACTGAAATTTTCGGCAATCCGGGGCATCGAAGTCGGAATAGCCACGAAACTCACCGAGTCAAAGCGTTCCGCATTTGCCAAGGAAGACTATGTAGAACAAGTAGAAACATACATGCTCAAGAGGGATCAACCCGAAATGAAAGGCAACTGAATTTCGGCAATCCGGGGCATCGAAGTCGGAATCCGAAACTCACCGATCCAAAGCGTTTCGCCGTTTGCGGAAGAAAGTCAATGTAGAACTAGTAACAGAACCATACATGCTCAAGAGAGTACACCCGAAATTCCAAAGGCAACTGATTTTCGGCATCCGGGCATCAAAAATCGGAATGCCGCGAAACTCACTCGAGTCAAAGCGCTTCGCTGTTTGCGTAAGAAGTCTGATGTAGAACAAGTAGCAGAAACATACATGCGCAAGAGGGATCACCCAAAATTCAAAGGCAACTGAATTTTCGCAACCGGGGCATCGAAGTCGGAATGCCTCGAAACTCAACGAGTCAAACCGTTTCGCCATTTTAAGAAGTCTGATATAGAACAAGTAGCAGAAGCATACATGCTCAAGAGGGATCACCCGAAATTAAAAGGCAACTGAATTTCGGCAACACGGCATCGAAGTCGGAATGCCGCGAAACTCACCGAGTCAAAGCGTTTCGCCTTTTCGAAAGAAGTCGCATGTAGAACAAGTAGCTAAGCATACATGCTCCCCGAGGGATCACCGAAAATTTCAACAGCAACTGAAATTCGGCAACCTAACATCGAAGTCGGAATCCCGCGAAACTCAAATCGAGTCAAAGCGTTTCGCATTTGCGGAAGAATACTGATGTCAACAAGTAGCACAAGCATACATGCTCAAGAGGGATCACCCGAAATTCAAAGGCAACTCGAATTTCGGCCACAAAAAACACGGGCATCGAAGTCTAATCCCGCGAAACTCTCCGAGGTCAAAGCGTTTCCCCGTTTGCGGAAAAAGTCTGATGTAAAACAATTAGCAGAAGCATACATGCTCAAGAGGGATCACCCGAAATTCAAAGGCAACTGAATTTCGGCAACCGGAATCAAAATCCAATTCCGCGAAACTCACCGAAGTCAAAGCGTTTCACTTTTTGCGGAATGAAAGTATATGAAGAACAAGTAGCAGAAGCATACATGCTCAAGAGGGATCACCCAAAATTCAAAGCAAACTGAATCTTCGGCACACCGGGCATCGAAATCGGAATGCCGCGAAACTCTCCGAGTCAAAGCGTTCCATTTGCGAAGAAGTATGATGTAGAACAAGTAGCACAAGCATTCATGCTCAAGAGGGATCACCCGAAATTCAAAGGCAACTGAAATTTCGGCAACCGGGCACATCGAAATTCCAGCCGGGTGGCGAAACCCAACCGAGTCAAAGCGTTCGCCTTTGCAAAGAAGTTTATGTAGAACAATACAACAATAGCATACATCTCAAAGGATCACCCAAATTCAAAGGCAAACTGAATTTGCAACCGAAACATCGAAATCAATGCCGCGAAACTCACCGAGTCAAAGCTTTTTTCGCCGTGCGGTAAAATCTATGTAGAACAAAAAAGCAAGCAGAACTACCATCTTCAAGAGGGATCCCCCCCCCCCCTCACCCGAAAATTCAAAAACTAATTGAATCGGCAACCGTAATCGAAGTCGGAAACCCGCGAAACTCACCGAGTTTAAGCGTATCGCCGTTTGCGGAAGAAAGTATGATGTAGAACAAGTAGCAGAAGCATACACTCCCAAGAGGGATCACCCAAATTTCAAAGGCAACTGAATTTCGGCAAACCTACATCGAGGTCGGAATCCCGCGAAACTCACCGAGTCAAAGCCTTTCATTTGCGGAATAAGTCTGATGTAGAACTAGTAGCAGAAGCATACATGCTCAAGAGGGATCACCCCAAATTCATAGGCAACTCAATTTCGGCAACCCGGCATCGAAGTAGGAATCCCGCGAAACTCACCTTCAAAGCTTTTCGCTTTTGCGGATGAAGTCCTGATGTAGAACAAGTAGCAGAAGCTTACATGCTCAATAGGGATCACCCGAAATTCAAAGGCAACTGAATTTCGGCAACCGAGGCGCATCAAAGTCGGAATTCCGCGAAACCTCCCTGAGTCTAAGCGTTTCACATTTGCGAAAGAAGTATGATGTAGAACAAGTAGCATAAGCATACATGCTCAAGAGGGATCACAGAAATTCAAAGGCAACTGAATTTCGGCAACCCGGGCATCGAATTCGGAATGCATGAAACTCACCGAGTCAAAGCGTTACATCCCTTTGCGGAAAAAGTCTGAAGTCAACAAGTAGCAGAAGCACCATTCTCAAGAGGGATCACCCCAAATTCAAAAGCAACGCAAGTCCGGCAACCCACATCAAAGTGAATGCGCGAAACTCACCGAGTCAAATCTGTTTCGCCGTATTCCGGAAAAATTCTCATGTAGAACACTAGCAGAATATACATGCTCAAGAGGGATTCACACCCGAAATTCAAAGTAGCTGAATTTCGGCAACACGGCCCAAATTCAAGTCGAAATGCCGCGAAACTCACAGATTCAAAGCGTTTCCCGTTTGCGGAAGGAAGTCCTGATGTAGAACAAGTAGCAAAAGCATACATCCTCAAAAGGGATCACGCGAAATTCAAAAGCAACTGAATTTCGGCAAACTGGGCATCGAAGTCCATGCCGCGAAACTCACTATTCAAAGCGTTTCGCCGTATTGCGGAAGAAAGTCACATGTAGAACACGTAGCAGAAGTATACATGCCCAAGAGGACAAAACCAAAATCAAAGCAACCGAATTCCAACCGCACAAATCAATCCGCGAAACACCAGTCAAACGTTTCCCAGTCAAAATCTATTAAACAATACAAATCCAACATCTCATAATCACCCGAAATTCTTAGGCAACTGAATTTCGGCAACCGGGGCATCGAAGTCGGAATTCCGCTAAACTAACCGAGTCAAAGCGTTTCGCCGAATGCGCAAAAAGTATTGATGTAGAACATGTAGCAGAAGCATACACGCTCAAGAAGGATCACCCGAAATTCAAACGCATCTGAATTTCGGCAACCGGGGCATCGAAGTCGGAATCCCGCGAAACTCACCTATACAAAGCGTTTCGCCGTGTGCGGAAAAATTCTGATGTCAACAAGTAGCAGAAGCATAACATGCTCTAAGAGGTATCACCCAACATTCAAAGGCAACTGAATTTCGGCAACCGGGGCATCGAAGTCGGAATGCAGCCAAACTCACCAAGTCAAAGCGTTTCGCATTTGCGGAAGAAGTCTGATGTAGAACAAGTAGCAGAAACATACATGCTCAAGAGGGATCTACCCGAAATTGAAAGGCAAACTGAATTTTTCGCGCAACCGGGGCATCGAAGTCGGAATTCCGCGAAACTCACCGAGTCAAAGCGTTTCGCCGTTTGCGGAAGAAGTCAATTTAGAACAAGTAGCAGAACCATACATACTCATAGATATCACCCGAATGTCAAAGGCAACTGAATTTCGGCAACCGGGGCATCAAAGTCGGAATGCAGCGAAACTCTCCAGTCAAACCGTTTCGCATTTGCCTAAGAAGTCTGATGTAGAACAAGTAGCAGAATGCATACACTTTCTCAAGAGGGATCACCCAAAATTAAAAGCCAACTGAATTTCGGCAACCGGGCATCGAAGTCGGAATGCTCAAACACTCACCGAGTCAAAGCGTTTCGCATTTTGCGGAAAGAAGTCTGATGTATAACAAGTAGCAATAGCATACATGCTAAAGAGGGATCACCCGAAATTGAAAGGCAACTGAATTTCGGCTACCGGGCATCGAAGTCGGAATGCCACGAAACTCACCGAGTCAAAGCTTTGCCGTTTGCGAAAAAAGTCTCATTTAGAACACGTAGCAGAAGCATACATGCTCGAGAGGGATCTCCCGGAACGTTCAAAGGCAACATGAATTTCGGCAACCGGGGCATTCGAAATCGGAAGGCCGCGAAACTCACCGAGTCAAAGCGTTTCGCATTTGCGGAAGAATTCTGATGTAGAACAAGTAGCACTGCAAACATGCTCAAGAGGGATCACCCGAAATTCAAAGGCAACTGAATTTCGGCAACAAACATCCAAGTCAAATGCCGCGAAACTCAACGAGTCAAAGCGTTTCGCCATTTGCTGAAGAAGTCTGATGTAGAACATTAGCACAAGCATTCATGCCTAAGAGGGATCACCCGAAATTCAAAGGCAACCATATCGGCAACACGGGGCAGCGAAGTCGGAATGCCTGCCAAACTCATAACTCACCGAGTCAAACGGTTTCGCCGTTTGCGGAAAAAGTCTGATGTAGAACAAGTAGCAGAAGCATACATGCTCAAGAGGGATCACCCGAAAGCAAAGGCAGCTGAATTTCGGCAACCGAATCCAAAGCGGAATGCCGCGAACCTCACCGAGTCAAAGCCGTTTCACAATTTGCGGAATAAATATGATGTAGAACAAGTAGCAGATTCATACATGCACAAGAGGGATCACCAAAATTCAAAGCCAACTGAATTTCGGCAAACACGGCATCGAAATTCGGAAGGCCGCGAAACTCACCGAGTCAAAGCGTTTCGCATTTGCGGAAGAGAAGTATGATTTTAACAAGTCGCACAAGCATACATGCTCAAGAGGGATCACCCGAAATTCTAAGGCAACTGAATTTCACAACCGGGCATCGAATTCGGAATGCCGCGAAACTCACCCTCTAAGCGTTTCGCATTGCGGAAGATGTATATGTAGAACAAGTAGCACAAGCATACATGCTCAAGAGGGATCACACGAAATTCAAAGGCACCTGAATTTCGGCAACCAACATCGAAGTCGGAATGCCGCGAAACTCACCGAGTCAAAGCGTTTCGCCGTTTGCGGAAAAAGTCTGATGTAGAACCAAGTAGCAGAAGCATACATGCTCAAAAGGGATCACACCGAAATTCAAAAGCAACTGAATTTCGGCAACCGTATCGACAGTCTAAATGCCACACGAAACTCACCGATTAAATGCGTTTCGCCGTTTGCGAAGGAATGTATAATGTAGAACAAGTAGCAGAAGCATACATCCTCAAGAGGGATCACCCGAAATTCAAAGGCAACCTAATTTCGGCAAACCGACATCGTAGTCGGATTGGCCCGAAACTCACCGAGTCATAGCGTTTGTCCATTTGCGGAAGAAGTCTGATGTAGAACAAGTAGCCAAAGCATACATGCTCAAAAGGGATCACCCGAAATTCAAAGGCAACGTCAATTTCTCAACCCTGGCATCGAAGTAGGAATGCCCCGAAACTCACCGAGTCAAAGCGTTTCGCTGTTGTCGGAAGAAGTCTGATGTAGAACAAGTAGCAGAAGCATACATGCTCAAGAGGGATCACCCGAAATTTCAAGGCAGCTGAATTTCGGCAACCGGGGCATCAAAATCGGAATCCCGCGAAACTCACCGAGTCAAAGCGTTTCACATTTGCGAAAGAAGTAGATGTAGAACAAGTAGCAAAAGCATACATGCTCAAGAGGGATCAACCAGAAATTCAAAGGCAACTGAATTTTGGCAACCTGGCATCGAAAGTCGGAATGCCAAAACTCACCGAGTCTTAGCATTTCGCCGTTTGCGGAAGAAAGTCTGATGTAGAACAAGTAGCAGAAGCATCCATGCTCTAGAGGGATCACCCGAAATTCAAAGGCAACTCAATTTCGGCAACCCACATCGAAGAAATGCCGCCAAACTCACCGAGTCAAATCGTTTCCCGTTTGCGGAAAAAGTCGCATGAATACTACAAATAGCAGAAGCATACATGCTCTAAGAGGGATCACCCGAAATTCAAAGTACTGAATTTCGGCAAAACCGCATCAAAGTCGGAATGCCGCTAAACTCACCGATTCAAAGCGGTCCGCCGTTTGTAAAGAAGTCTAATGTAGAACAAGTAACAAAAGCATACATCCTCAAGAGGGATCACCCGAAATTCAAAGTATCTGAATTTCGGCAACTGGGGCATCGAATTCCAATCCCTAACTCTCTAGTATAAGCTTTCCCTTTTCGGAAGAAATCACATGTAGAACAACGAGCACAATATACAAGACTCAAGAGGGATCACCCGAAAATCAAAGGCAACCGAATTTCGGCAACCCTTCAAAGTCGGAATGCCGCGAAACTGACCGAGTCACAGCGGTTCGCCGTTTTGCGGAAGAAAGTCTGATGTAGAACAAGTAGCAGAACCATACATGCTCAAGAGGGATCACCCGAAATTCAAGGGAAACTGAATTTCTGCAACCTCAGCGAAGTCAAATGCCTTAAACTCACCAGTCAAAGCGTTTCGCAGTTTGCGAAAGAAGTCTGATGTAAAACAAGTAGCAAAAGCATACATGCTCAAGAGGGATCACACCAAATTCAAACGCAACTGAATTTCGGCAACCGTCATCGAAGTCGGAATGCCGCGAAACTCACCGATTGAAAGCGTTTCGCCGTTTGCGGAAGAAGTATGATGTAGAACAAGTAGCAGAACCATACACGCTCAAGAGGGATCACCCGAAATTCATAGGCAACTGAATTTCGGCAACCGGGGCATCGAAGTCGGAATGCCGCGAAACTCACCGAGTCAAAGCGTTTCCGTTTGCGGAAGAAGTTGATGTAGAACAAGTAGCAGAAGCATACATGCTCAAGAGGGATCACCGAAATTCAAAGGCAACTGAATTTCGGCAACCGGGGCATCGAAGTCGGAATGCCGCGAAACTCACCGAGTCAAAGCGTTTCGCCGTTTGCGGAAGAAGTCTGATGTAGAACAAGTAGCAGAAGCATACATGCTCAAGAGGGATCACCCGAAATTCAAAGGCAACTGAATTTCGGCAACCGGGGCATCGAAGTCGGAATGCCGCGAAACTCCGAGTCAAAGCGTTTCGCCGTTTGCGGAAGAAGTCTGATGTAGAACAAGTAGCAGAAGCATACATGCTCAAGAGGGATCACCCGAAATTCAAAGGCAACTGAATTTCGGCAACCGGGCATCGAAGTCGGAATGCCGCGAAACTCACCGAGTCAAAGCGTTTCGCCGTTTGCGGAAGAAGTCTGATGTAGAACAAGTAGCAGAAGCATACATGCTCAAGAGGGATCACCCGAAATTCAAAGGCAACTGAATTTCGGCAACGGGGCATCGAAGTCGGAATGCCGCGAAACTCACCGAGTCAAAGCGTTTCGCCGTTTGCGGAAGAAGTCTGATGTAGAACAAGTAGCAGAAGCATACATGCTCAAGAGGGATCACCCGAAATTCAAAGGCAACTGAATTTCGGCAACCGGGGCATCGAAGTCGGAATGCCGCGAAACTCACCGAGTCAAAGCGTTTGTTTCGCGTTTGCGGAAGAAGTCTGATGTAGAACAAGTAGCAGAAGCATACATGCTCAAGAGGGATCACCCGAAATTCAAAGGCAACTGAATTTCGGCAACGGGGCATCGAAGTCGGAATGCCGCGAAACTCACCGAGTCAAAGCGTTTCGCCGTTTGCGGAAGAAGTCTGATGTAGAACAAGTAGCAGAAGCATACATGCTCAAGAGGGATCACCCGAAATTCAAAGGCAACTGAATTTCGGCAACCGGGGCATCGAAGTCGGAATGCCGCGAAACTCACCGAGTCAAAGCGTTTCGCCGTTTGCGGAAGAAGTCTGATGTAGAACAAGTAGCAGAAGCATACATGCTCAAGAGGGATCACCCGAAATTCAAAGGCAACTGAATTTCGGCAACCGGGGCATCGAAGTCGGAATGCCGCGAAACTCACCGAGTCAAAGCGTTTCCCGTTTGCGGAAGAAGTCTGATGTAGAACAAGTAGCAGAAGCATACATGCTCAAGAGGGATCACCCGAAATTCAAAGGCAACTGAATTTCGGCAACCGGGGCATCGAAGTCGGAATGCCGCGAAACTCACCGAGTCAAAGCGTTTCGCCGTTTGCGGAAGAAGTCTGATGTAGAACAAGTAGCAGAAGCATACATGCTCAAGAGGGATCACCCGAAATTCAAAGGCAACTGAATTTCGGCAACGGGCATCGAAGTCGGAATGCCGCGAAACTCACCGAGTCAAAGCGTTTCGCCGTTTGCGGAAGAAGTCTGATGTAGAACAAGTAGCAGAAGCATACATGCTCAAGAGGGATCACCCGAAATTCAAAGGCAACTGAATTTCGGCAACCGGGGCATCGAAGTCGGAATGCCGCGAAACTCACCGAGTCAAAGCGTTTCGCCGTTTGCGGAAGAAAGTCTGATGTAGAACAAGTAGCAGAAGCATACATGCTCAAGAGGGATCACCCGAAATTCAAAGGCAACTGAATTTCGGCAACGGGGCATCGAAGTCGGAATGCGCGAAACTCACCGAGTCAAAGCGTTTCGCCGTTTGCGGAAGAAGTCTGATGTAGAACAAGTAGCAGAAGCATACATGCTCAAGAGGGATCACCCGAAATTCAAAGGCAACTGAATTTCGGCAACCGGGCATCGAAGTCGGAATGCCGCGAAACTCACCGAGTCAAAGCGTTTCGCCGTTTGCGGAAGAAGGTGATGTAGAACAAGTAGCAGAAGCATACATGCTCAAGAGGGATCACCCGAAATTCAAAGGCAACTGAATTTCGGCAACCGGGGCATCGAAGTCGGAATGCCGCGAAACTCACCGAGTCAAAGCGTTTCGCCGTTTGCGGAAGAAGGTGATGTAGAACAAGTAGCAGAAGCATACATGCTCAAGAGGGATCACCCGAAATTCAAAGGCAACTGAATTTCGGCAACCGGGGCATCGAAGTCGGAATGCCGCGAAACTCACCGAGTCAAAGCGTTTCGCCGTTTGCGGAAGAAGTCTGATGTAGAACAAGTAGCAGAAGCATACATGCTCAAGAGGGATCACCCGAAATTCAAAGGCAACTGAATTTCGGCAACCGGGGCATCGAAGTCGGAATGCCGCGAAACTCACCGAGTCAAAGCGTTTCGCCGTTTGCGGAAGAAGTCTGATGTAGAACAAGTAGCAGAAGCATACATGCTCAAGAGGGATCACCCGAAATTCAAAGGCAACTGAATTTCGGCAACCGGGGCATCGAAGTCGGAATGCCGCGAAACTCACCGAGTCAAAGCGTTTCGCCGTTTGCGGAAGAAGTCTGATGTAGAACAAGTAGCAGAAGCATACATGCTCAAGAGGGATCACCCGAAATTCAAAGGCAACTGAATTTCGGCAACCGGGGCATCGAAGTCGGAATGCCGCGAAACTCACCGAGTCAAAGCGTTTCGCCGTTTGCGGAAAGAAGTCTGATGTAGAACAAGTAGCAGAAGCATACATGCTCAAGAGGGATCACCCGAAATTCAAAGGCAACTGAATTTCGGCAACGGGGCATCGAAGTCGGAATGCCGCGAAACTCACCGAGTCAAAGCGTTTCGCCGTTTGCGGAAGAAGTCTGATGTAGAACAAGTAGCAGAAGCATACATGCTCAAGAGGGATCACCCGAAATTCAAAGGCAACTGAATTTCGGCAACCGGGCATCGAAGTCGGAATGCGCGAAAACTCACCGAGTCAAAGCGTTTCGCGTTTGCGGAAGAAGTTGATGTAGAACAAGTAGCAGAAGCATACATGCTCAAGAGGGATCACCCGAAATTCAAAGGCAACTGAATTTCGGCAACCGGGGGCATCGAAGTCGGAATGCCGCGAAACTCACCGAGTCAAAGCGTTTCGCCGTTTGCGGAAGAAGTCTGATGTAGAACAAGTAGCAGAAGCATACATGCTCAAGAGGGATCACCCGAAATTCAAAGGCAACTGAATTTCGGCAACCGGGGCATCGAAGTCGGAATGCCGCGAAACTCACGAGTCAAAGCGTTTCGCCGTTTGCGGAAGAAGT
>JAQIZT010000241.1:0-33617 GCA_029228515.1 Populus alba x Populus x berolinensis | reverse complement strand
CTCTGGAGAAATTCTGTAAAGAGGCTTATAGCCTACTTTGCAAAATGGAAAGAAAAGCGTCTTCTAAAAAGATCAAATGGAATGTGCAACAGACGAACTTGGGGCATTTTTACTCTCTGATAGTGTCTCGAGTCAGTTCTGTGACTGCAGGAACTCACATGATGTTTATTTCTGATCTGGCAGGAATATCTTGATGAAGCACGTTGGGTCTAGCACAAGAAGAGCAATTCTGTAATCAGGTATGAAAAACGTGATAATCTTAAACCTTAAATCTTTGATACTCTCTTCTTTCCTTGTATTTACAGTAAGAAGGTTTGCTAGGCCTTTGCTTCTTTGGAGTGTCTATTTTTCTTATAGTATATTGATGGGGTGCCTACTAACACCCATAGAAGACCATTAGAACAAAACAACTAAGAAATTTCAGATAATATCAACCATGTAAGTCAACGGCTGCAAACTCAGCATCCTTTGGTTTGGCATTAAATATTACTGAATTTAATCTCATATCAAGCATTTTTATCAGGAAGGATGACCTAAAAGCACACATTGGGACATCCCATAGATGTGACTATCCATATACATGCATGTTTCCCAGCTTCTAGCGAGTTAATGATTGCAGTGAAGTTTCTCCTCCAGATATGCGACACTATGGACTAGCCTCAGGTTTTCAGCTCTCAAAAAAATTTATATGAAGACCCTAGTTTAACTTTGCTTGTGACTGTGTAACCTGTATAGGACCCTTACCATTTATTACACAAGTATGTCTCTCGCTGGACCTTAAAAAAAAACATGTTGCAGGAATACGTCAATCATAGGTATAATCATCAACTGGAATGCAGTCTGAGTTATGGTTTTTTGATGGTTCAAGTCAATGCTTGCTGGACGCATAAGATGACACGAACAGAAATTGAATTAATCAGATCTGCTGGATTTCTTGTATCAGTCATACATGGCAGGTAATAGTGTTCTCTGATTCTTATTTCCGTGGAATACACGATTTCTGCCAAATCACTAATTTAAATATTATTCCTTTTACCTATACATTGTATTTTAAATTTTTATTATGCAGGCGAATGAAAATATACAAAGCTACTAACTCATTAGAAAAGAACATGATTTGAAAGAAAGATTGTGTGAAATGGTGCACTGAAGCACCAGCGAATTCTTACAAAAAATTATGTATTATCATGTTGGTTTCATTGAGATGAAATTAAACAGCTTTTCCATTTAATCAATTACATGAGTCGGAGGGAGATATTATGATTCATAAAGTTAGAAATCTTGTCTTGGTTCCTAGTAGTATTAAAAGAAGCCAAAATATGCGGAAGAATGTTTTTTACAATGCAAGTGAGTGGGTCTATCATGGCAGAAAATACTTGGTCCAAAAATCATGTTTTCTATATGCTGTCAAGCATCTGAGTATTCAGTACATAAAAAAACCTATCGATCAGACCAAAATGTAGAAATGAACATTATTGATACGATGAGTTGAGAGCATTCAAAAAATCAAAGAATCCATCGACAGATAATGAGATTTTCAGGCTGCTGATAGTTTTTTTCTGATATTAAATTATTTTTTAAGACACAATTTGCAAGATGCAAAAACATTTGGTATTTTAACAAGGCAATGAATCATTTTTTCCATGTTTCATGTCATCCACATTTCAGAACACATAATCTCAACTCTTTAAAGATCCAAAAAGTCAAAATCATACTCTAGCAGCATACTTGACAGTGTTTTGCCAATGAGTTCTGGAGCTTTATAGAAAGCATTATTTGGTAAATAGCCAGTCTGCCGTCTTTGGTAGATTCTTTTGTTTTACTTAATGAGTCGGTAGCCCTAGGTGAAATACGTTAGTAGATTCTTGGTATTTTACGTATCAGAAAAGAAGATGAATATTTTTTGTCATGGGTAGTAAAGGATATACCATAAGGACTTACATCCTTGAGTGCTGTTACCTGCTTATGACTGATTTGTGGTGCTCGGAATGGATAGGCATGATATCATTGCTTTACAAATATTTTATAGCGAGGATGCGTTGCCAAAGAAGTTGCAGCCTGTTGCTAAGATTGGTTGAATCTCCACGGCGGGGCATCTAGTGAGCCATGAAAGGACCGAAAGAGGTAATTCCTGCTCATCTTATATAGAAACATGGCATGAAAGCTCCATATGCATTATGGAGCGGTGTTATGTTCTGCAATAAAGAATTATAATGTTATTTTAGGGTAACACATGTATATATGACATTGATTGAGAAATATTTTTTTCCTACTGGAGAAACTGGAAATATTATAACATTGGCACTTGATTAAGAACCAATAGTAGATGCATATAGTTGCTGTGTAGAAGGATGTGGCAACGTCCTATGAATCAATCACAAAAAAATGCTTAAACTTTTTGTATATAACTAACAGAAACTATGAAATATTTTCACCACCGGCAGATAGTACAATCACAGAAAATTGCATTCTGCGGTTTATTTAATTATGAATTACTAATGTATAAAAATCCAAGTATTTTTTTTTTTTTTTTTTTAATTTCAGGGTCAATCAAGCTCTTTGTGACCTGATTAAGTGCTTCGGAAAAAAAGTATGAGCCCACATGTTTTGGACCAATTTTCCCATAGGAAAGCTCTCGTAAGTATCCACATTCAGTAAGGGTTTCTGTTGGGTGGTTAGCAATGGCTGGGATTGCCACCATGAGCATAGCTTGTAAAGTATATATTTCCCCTTTTTCTTTTCTGCGAATGAGGAAAGAAATGGGAGATCGTCCGCAGGACACATTATTTCAAATCCATGGATTCCTGGCCTGCCACCATCCTAAACTTCTCTCCTAAAAGGAATTGCCTATCTCTTTGGCAAACGAAAAATTTGAGCATGTTTTTTTCATTACAGTAGTTTCAAAATAGAGAATGTGCATCAAGGAAAACTTTCCTAAATGGATGCCTCTAGCGGCTAAAAAAATCTGGTGGAAGAAAGGATGATTTGGACTCTATTAATGCAAATACCATACACTGCCAATTCTTTTTTAAGTCATGAGCTAATATTTTCTGGCTGCTTTTTTCCCCTTCTTGTCCAGGGTGGTCAGAGAAAGGATCGTTATTGGGTTTAAACACGTGTAGTAGGGTGAAACCGGACTAACATCTGCTCAAACAGTTTGTTGTCATCGAAAAGCTTTGCATCTCTAAGCATATCAATATGTCTTGCTTTCGGTCTCTTTGTGTTCATGTTTGAGTATATACAAAGGGCCTAAGAAGTCGGCATCCAGCCAGGGTTGGATCTTCCCTCACATAAGCTAAATAGTCCAATCAAATCCCACCATTTTTAGAGGTAATTTCACTAAGATTTCTCGCTCTCTGATCAAGGCATTCGTCTTGCAAAGGGGAAAAACTTGAAACATTTCATTTTCTGTTTCATTTTGCAGGGTTTATTGACTTGCGACCCTTGTGGCGGGGCTCTATGTGACCATAACTGGCGGAACTATACATTCAAAATAAAGAACAACAAGGCCAAGCAGACCTTGTATATGAACATAAATTAACATCATGATTCAGGAGGCTGTATACAAGAAACCTGAAACCACCATCAAGGCATATCTCAAGCCCTTGGATTTTGTTCACAAATAACAATGTTATTAATAAAATTGGGTTTGGGGTGAGCAATGACCTCAATGGAGAAGTCACAACAAGGTGACCCATTTTGGCTTTGTATACCAGCAGCAAATCATTTTTACTGCTTACCCCTTCTGAGAAAAAAACTTGCCATCCTTTCCCGTGTTTTTTGATGTTGCATAACAGATTATTTCTTGAGTATATTATTAGTATCCACAAGCACAACTATGTAACTAGAAGAAAAGGCGTGGCCTAGTCTGAGTCATGTATTCCTGCAATGGCCATGGCAAGTCTTTTTGAGAAGCATCGACCTTCTAAACTTTACATTTAACAAAAGCATCATGATTTTGCACAAGAAAGTGATAAAAATTATACATGGAGTGACTGCTCCGTTCATAAGGACAAGTAAGACAAGGCAAACGCAAACCGATATGAGACAAACATCCAATTAAAACAGAGAAAACGGATTATATTCTCAGGATCATTTTGACAGTGAACTCACGGCTAATTTTTGAAAGACCAAATTTCCCAGCCCCACCACTAGCTGCTAAAAGCATCGCCTAACTACTAGTTAATCACCACTTCGCATAATTAAAAAATTGATTGCAAGAAAATTATGTCCGGCAACTAATTAGTTATAAGTGATTGACACGGCACAAATCTTCGGATCCCTAGTTGAACCGAAAATAAAAAATCTAAATAGTTTAAAAAAATACAGTTTTTGACTGGTTTTTCTAAGGGGGGGGGGCGGGCCCCCCCCCCGTGTCATGGTGCTTTAACACCTAGTCAACCTCTCCCTATTTTTGTGAAATCCGCTAGAGGGACGCTTTCGACACATGACCGAGTTGAATAACAGTGCTACTGACTTAATTCAAGAAAAGGGAACAGTCCGCAAACAAGATTTGGATTTCAGACCATTTGATCGCCGTATGCACTTAAGACATTCTATTAATCATCAATAAGTTTCTCACCAAAAAGCATCATGTTAATTATTAGAGAGAACGAACTCTAGCTAGTATTTCTTTGTAGATATTATAAAAGAAAGACCCTCTAAAACTTATGGTGAGTGCATGATACAAACATGTAGACAAAACCTCTCAATGCATGCCCATAGGTATAAGCTTATCTCATGAGAAGACGAAAAACAAATTCAGAGGATTTATGTGCTGTACCTGTTGAAAAAAGAGCTGGTGGATGAAACTTGTTGCTGAATCCTGGAATGAAAATTGCAGCTGTGAGCAGTGAGCGTATCCTTATTTGTTTTTGGTTATGGAAGCTGGAGCTTGGAAAGAAGAAGAAAGAACAGAAAGGAGTAATAAATACAATTAACTAAATTTACAAGGCAGAGGGACCCGTCTTATCAAATATTCTGCTGAGAATATCACTTTTATGCCCGTTCCACAATTTAACCTTCACAAGTTTTTCCTCACTTTTGTGTCCTTTTCCTTCTCGGCACTTTGGGAGGCTCGATGTGAATAATTACTTTTTGATAATGTAGTTGAAAATTATATTTTTTTTAAATTTATGTTTTTTATTTAAAATTATATTAAAATAATATTATTTTTATAGTTTTAAAAATTTATTTTTTTTGATATTAGCTGGCAATAAATTGATGTAAAAATATTTTAAAAAAAAAATATTAATTTGAAATAAAAAAAAAATTTAATTTTTTTTAAAAGTACTTTTAAAACGCAAAAGGCCAATTATATTGGTTTTTTTAAAAGAGTCATCTCTATGAAAAAAATTACTTGGATATATTTTTTAGTAATTTTTATAATTTTAATATATTAATTATTAAAAATTAAACAAAATTGTTTTTTATATATTTTCAAATAAAAATTATTTTTTAAAAAAAATATAAGACCACAATTATCGATAAAAATATTTATATGGTTAAAAAATCATGTTTTTTCTTTTCTTGATTTTTTTAGATTGTAAATCTTAGAGTATGTGTTTAACTTTTATTTGATTGAATTTCATTACGTATATCATATTAATATGAGGATGTAGTTTTTGAAATTTATTAAAATATGATGTATTGTTTAAATAATATAATAAACCAACTTAAAACTTTATCGAATAAAAACAAAATTTAAAATTTTATTAAAAAAAAAACAACCTAGTCTTAATTTACTATTTAAAAACACTTATTATCCTAGGATTAAAAAAAAAATCAGACTCTTAATTGGGTATAAGTTATTCTACATGGGTCTCTAGGAAAAACTTTCCAATAAAGTATAATTTTGGTCCTTATTGATTTATCATCAATTGTTCCACTTTTTGTCTTCTATAGTTTTATAATTTTATAATGTCACTCTTATAGTTTTAAAAAATTTCAGTCTTGTCACTTTATAATTTGTTACAAAAACACAGATGTAACTTTTTTCGTATCTTTATTTATTTATTGTTATATTTCCCTTTTTTTTTCCCCTTTCAAACCCCTAAATAATAATCTTACTTAAGAAACCTAAAAACCTATAAGAAAAACTACAACATCAAGGGATGTCATTTATTTACTTTTTTTTGGAAAGGTAATGATTGGGAGAATTAAAACTATAAAGTTTAGAAATAAATCATATTTTCTCATCCTAAGTTTTTTCATACCATTAAAATAGAATAAAGGAAAAAAGGAAAAAAAAGAAATAATGTGTCCTTCACATCCTTTCTCAAGGGTAATTTTTGTCCACCACAAATAATATTGCATCCAAATCCATTAAAAATAAAACTCTACATGTATTATATAACAACTAACAAGCCCCCTTACCTGTCTCTCTTAAGACATGAAACGGCCACCGTTGAATAATTATGGCTAAAAATTCATAGTTCAGTTTGTGAAAACTTGATATGAGGGTGTCAAAAGCCAAGTCATTACTGCAACATCAATGTGATGGCTGCCTGCTGCTATGGATGCCCAATGGGATAGTTCAGCTGAGTACTTTCCTTTATCATTTCTCTTTATTTACGCTCAATATCCCTTTTGTGTTTCACTGCATTCTTGTTCTGTTGTCTATAAGTTTCTTGGAGTTTTTTTTTTTTTTAAGTTTCTTTAATCTCAATACATCTAAAGTCATACTTTTCATTCAGCAAATATCCTTGTGTATGTGTGTGTCTAGTTCATGATTTATTTTTACTTTTCCATTTTCATTGGCTTGAGGATTGATTTGGGTTTTTTTCAAATGTGATGTTAATTGTGTAACAGTAAATAAAGACTCAATCTTTAGTGTTGTCTTCTATGGATCAGTTTTGAGAATGACATGGTTTGTGAAGTGATCTTGTCTTGTTTGTGGGTTTTTTTAAAAAAAATTGATTTGTAGTGCAGAAATTATATCAAAATAGCTATAAAAAACCTTGTGTTTTATAGCTATCAGTTTTTAGAGTTTTACCATTGGTGCTGAAAGTAGGTCAATATGCTGTTGCTTAGAAGTAAAGTAGCAGAGGACATTAGTCCTTGAATTCTTTCCTTTTCTTTTTGGTTTGCTTGTCCCTTTTTGTGATTTATGATTTTATCAATTTAGCTGTATGAAAGGAACTTGTTTTGAAATTGAAGGAATGTAGAAGAAAAATTAGTTTTTTTCATTTTTAACATGCTGGATCTATAACTTTAAAGTAGGTAGATTCCATCTTTGTAGAAATTTATAAGCAAACAAACGCAGCCTTATTGACTATAATTAGTAAGATATTTAAAGTTTTACCAATGCAAGGCCTAACGTGTTCATTAGCTATTATCTTATGAAAATGGAAGTTGCCATCCTTCATAATTAGCTTGATATATAGCAAAAATTTCAAATTCTGTTATTGTGGTTTGTGAAGCTTTTGATACTCAAGAATTAATTAGTTAAACAAATGTTTTAAAAGAAATTGTGAAGCAAACAGTACTATAATACTGAGAATATCAAGGCAATGCTTATAATTTTGATGAATGAATTTCACATAGAAAAGAATCTATATGCCCAAGGAAAATATGATGAATTCACAGAAACATGTTTTGTTGACATGGCTCTATTGAAGTGCTTCTGTTCACAAGGCATCCAATTGTAGTGATTGCTGTTCATTTACTTTTGAGAATTTCTTTTATAAATCACTGTTTGATGTTGTGGAGTAAATTGTCTTCTGCAGTGACTTCGATAGTAGATTTTGGTAGAGTCTGAGGAGAATGCTTCTTTAGTATATGCAGCATTAGCTGTTGATAAGGAGGTGAAAGCAGGTCGCTTAGTTTCATCTCTTGCATTGATTGTTGTTTAGTTAGAGATCCTTATTTTTCTCTTTTTCCCACAAAAATGCAGCTGCAGCCTGATAAAGTGAAAAGGCTCTGATGTCGGTCCTCTAATGTGGAAATTGTCAGTGTAAGCATGATTTCCATGATGATGGTTTTAGACTTTTATCAGTGCTTGCTTTCTGTTAATGTTTGAATCTAATGGATTTCTCCTAGGATGGCAAGAATGAAATGTTTTCAAAATTTTGTGATGGGTGATATAACTGATTTTAACCTTTGCTTTGAATCCTCATGCAAAGAGAAAAACTGTTATCCCTTTTCTTATAACTTTGTTGCCAATAAAAAAAAAAAGGTGTTTCTCTTGTAATATCAGCCAATTGATAATCCAGTTTCTTTTTTACCCCAATCAATGATCGCGCTTTTTAGACTACTTCATTCAGCCCTTTAGGCATAATATTCATGTGTTTCTTCCATCACACACGCTTATTATAGCATTTATTTATTATGTATTTTTCTGCCTCTTGGAAATTGTTGGATGAAGCAGGAATAGGCTCAGTTTATTGCTTGGAAGATTGGCAATTAAAAGATACCTGTCCCCTTTACAAGTGTGATCATGAACCAATCTGCTATACTCATGCATGCTCTAAAACCCTACCTCCACTCTTAATCCTACATCTTCCATCACTCCAGCTGGCCCATAATGCCTATGCGCAAAATACAACAATAGCCTGACTATTATATTGCTTTTTTAAGCAATTAAATCACACCATTATTCTTTCTTTAAAAACAAAAAAAAAATCTCGTAAATTAGCCGTATCCTCCCCTTCCTACCTTTTAGTTGTTTACCTTTTTTCCAGTCTAAGGGTTGTGTTTACCTATGGTGTCTGTGAAGATATCTATGTACTGCCATGCCTTTCCCTTGTTATCACATTGCCTAATACCTTACTCGTTTGGATTTGCCCTTCTAATGATCTGTTTTTTTTGGATGTAAATGATAAGGCACTTTGAGGCAGTTGAGGCGAGATTTCATCCGGAGCATCATTTTCTGCTTTTGTGGATGTCCTTCACGCTCACAAACAAAAAACAATTTGAAGAATTTGGAAAAAGGAATGGCATCCATGACATGTATTTAGTATTTCACGAAGTTTTTGTAGAATGTTCTTTGTGAAGATTAGTTCCATTACAGAATTTTGACAAGCTTTTTTGGGTTTGAGGTGTTAATTTGATCATGACGGATATATTTATGCTATTGTCTCAATATGCACAAGGCATTGTGTTAAAGAAGAATTTAAAGATACTAAATCAAGTAGTTCATTAGGACATAATTAACAGGCTCCACAACCACCCCACCGCAGGCTCATTTGTGAGGTATGTATTTTTTCAACCATGTTTCAGGCATCATTGTATAATTCCACCCCCATCATAAGCATTCTTAATTCCAGCCTATTCTGTTTTGCTATGCATAAACCGTGATAATTTTTGCAAATGTCGTCCGAAAAGACATGGCCAGGCTCACATGCCAACAAAAAGACAACCAGAGAAAATTGTGAAGATTACAAGGTATAGAAAACCCAAGAAAGTAAGAGACAGACAGGGAATATATATAATTTAGTGACCAGCATGGATACCTTAAGCCAAATAAAAAACAACTACATGCAACTCATTAGAGAATAGCAACACATAATTTTGAAAATAAATAATCAATCCTCCTTTTTCTTTTCTTCAAGGATAATATAACCTTGGTGAAACTCAACAATATCCATTACTGTAGGATGATCGTTTCTACTGGTACACAAAATAATATTACACTTGAAAGGACTTTTTACTTGACAATATTATCTACTGCTTGGTGGGGGGAAAAATCAACTGTATCAAGTACAGAGTGGGTATTGGAAAAAAAATAGAAAAACTGCAAGGTTCATGGTCGTTGCTCCATTCCTTGTCTCCTCCTTTAGCTTTTTTTGTCCTCATCACTTTTACTCTCTAATATTCGTTCCCAGGTAAGTATATAGGCATTTCATCTATCTTTGATTTGCGCCGGCTAAGGTAAGGCTTTGAGGGAGACGCTTACTTTTTGCTGGGATATTGTTCAATGTCTTTGGTATTTTCCTTTTTACAGCCTGGAGGACGCATGGATGCTGATTTTACGAGGCTCGGAAGGGTTACTGCCAGAACAGAACAAAAATTCAATGGATTTTGTGCTCAAGGTAGATGATGATGATTATTATTCTTAGCTTGAAGTCGGCAGTAGTAATGCTTAAATCTACAAAATTTTTTCCAATGAAATATTTATGATGGTTATACACACCCGTTTTTTTGGCAGTGAGCAGAGCTTTGGAGTGGTAGGCCTACTTGTATTTGGAGTTGTTGACCTACTTAGACACAGAACCAGAACGCAAGAGTGCAAATCGATCGCGGTGAAAATGCTTCGCTTATCTGATTATGTGAGTAGGCAATCATCTGATTAAAGATCCCGCACCAGTATAGGAAGCATTGTGTGTTTGAAATTTTCTTCAACAGTAGAATTGTAACTAACATGTTATTTGAAAACTTCCCATGGAAAAGAAAGAAGAAGAGAATGATCTAGGTTCTCAAAGTATGACAATACAGAAAGCAAACAAACCTAGATCTTTTTTGGGCCATGGGTAGATGTAAAGGAAAACGTTGCAGATCCGTTTGTGGAGGAGGTCGTGGAAGACAGGTGATTGGGGAACGTCCCTTTCTGCATTGGAATGCAACTTTACATTAGCATATTCTAACTAAACAATCACAATAATATTGAAGATTTAAAAACCATTTTCATACCTCATTGAATTCACCAAAGATGTCGGGGTTTCCCCCCCCCCTGGCTGAAGATTGGTCGGGGTTTCCCGTGCTGATGATGGGGCTTCTCTAATTGTAGCTCGAAACAGCTTTGGTAACAACTCAGATGACATGAACATTCAAATTTTTGATCCAAAGCTACAAAATACACAATAAACGATCCCATAATAAAAAAGCAAGGCACCCGTTAACCATTCCTAAATGATGCCAATCAATCTTCATCATCTAGCGCTGCACCCTTGGTATTTTGATTTAGTGCGGTGGGGGATGGCACCATGCATAGTCTCCCCAACTGAAACATGAACCAAAAGAGGATATTTTAAACTTTACAATCACCGAATCCAGATAAGGGACAAAAGGTTGCTAAAGAAAAGTCGTTTGAAGTGTATAGTATATGCAGGGAATAAAAGAATGAGAAAAAAGGATAAGGTCATTGCCTGGCAAGATGTACCGGCTTATGGTACTTTGGAGTGTCAATCACCAGTGACTAGTTGTGAGATGCCCTCATGATCGATGTACTCTTGACATGTCCCGTAATCTCTACCATACCATGTTGGAGGAAAGAGATAAAAAAGATAAGTCTGTAAAATTGGAATTGTTTGCCATCCTTCGTTTATAACTATAATTAGAAAAGAAAACATATTGGTGTTTTATCTATAGAGCAATCATCATTGCACAATCTGTCATCATACTAAAGAGGGAATCATAGGAGCAAGAAAAGGCCCTCTACTACTTATACCTAACATATGTTCCAAGTAATTCAATTACAAATATAGTTTGCCATCTCAAGCTCCATAGACAAGGTAACATTATCAATTAAAAAACCTTAGAGCAATGCAACCATATACCTTAAAATCCAAACATGTCTGTGTTTGTGTTATGAAATTCAAAAAAAAGAGATTCCTTAAGTGGCATCAAAATCCAAGTGATACTCCATTTTCCGGATTCAATCAGTTTAACATTATTCATCATTCTGCAACCATTGAAAGCAATTAAGCTTTATAGATGCCATTTTTTTTTTCTGTTCGTATTTTTAGGTCATAGAGCAATCTATATCCTAAATCATGTCTTAACTAAGCAACCAAAGTCAAAACTGTGTCTAGACAACCAGCCTAGCCTTGTTTCATCACTGAGGCTTTTCATTTGCTGAGAAGGCATTTTTTCTTCTCCCTCTCAAATTTTAATTTTCTTGAATGCAGGGACTGTTAACTTCATAAGTAAGGTATTTCCTCTATTGGTGCCTCAACAACTTATATTATTAAAGATCAGGTCATAATGTGCAGTATCTTTAGAAGATCCTCAATCACAAACGGAATCCAAACTTACCAAACATTTTTTTACCAAAAATCAATTTCTTTGCGTACCTGTTCATTGTCAACACACGCGAAACTCCTGTTTCCAGAAACTTCATCAACCTTTTTTTTTCCTTCATCCCAAGAGATCATTAACCTTGGTATGTCACAGAACCCAAAATGGTCCACTGATATTCACAAGAGCTTTGATGGCATAATCTTTCAATGTTTCCACCACATCTGCATGGACAGGAGAATTTTCATTTTTTAAGGGCGAAAGAATAATAAAAAGAAAAATTAAACCTCTGTAGTTGAGACATCATCCATGGTAATATCAGAGCAGCAGAAACTCACATCTGTATTTTTGGTCATTCATTTGTGTACGATAATTCAAAATACTCAGCTGCCGAGTATAGCTGGACTTCTCAGATTCTTCAAAATCCTGATAGGACACACAACAAGATAAGCAAACTGCAAGACCCCAGTTTTATACTGCCTTATTGTGATCTACGAATATTCTGCTCACCACTCAAGACTTTATAAACTATAATAGTAGAATGGTGACCATGTGAATGTACACTATCATCCACAAGGCTTGAGCTACAAATTGAAAATTTTCACTGACGAGGCTTGTATATTGGTCTGGAATGTTAGAACCAATAATGACATGATGCTACTTAGACTTGAAAATAAATGCACACATACTGAGACATACCACCTCTTAATCATGGGGAAAAGTAAAACCTGGGAAATGAAATCTAAGATGCCTTAAAGATTACATTGACTCGCTAGCTTAGAGACTAGCAAATCCAATGTATCCTTAAAGTAACACTTCAGACTATCAGAGAAGAGCAAGCTCTGCTGCATAGAAACCTTCGTCATAGTTTGGACGCCTCATCTTAGAGAGAGAAGAATGCATGTCATTGTACCCCATGAAGGAGATAGGTTCCTCTTCAGTTGCCCTGCAGCAATGGATCAAGCTAAGAAGTGAGCACTCACCATAAGTCAGGAGCCAGGAAACAAACAGCAAACCCTAAATCATATGTCTGCTTTCTGTTTAGGACTCCAAAATCAGAAACCAATTAAAAATACTAAAAATTTGTGATCCAGTGCGAGAGAAGGATCATACCCAAAAAAAATTTAAAATTCAAATTTCCTCTGAAGTATCACAGAGCAAGAGAGAGAGAGGGAGAGGACAGAGAGACAGGAACTTCTCATTCACAACAAAGCCACAGCTAAAGAAAGATTACCAAAAGCATCTATATTCCAAACAAGAATTTCAACATAATTAAAAACCAACAGTATAAGGCAGACAGTACTCGTTGCAGGTTTGCACATTTCTGCAACTACACAGACAAAGCACAAAATTAAAAAAACATTACAGTAAACACTCCAAATTCCCTCATAACAATACAACATTGCAAGAAAGGCTCATTTTGTCTGAATCTTCACCAATTACTCATAAATGATATCAATTATATAAATAGTTAAGCACATGAAAAAGTATGTGACAAAACCAATCCTTAAGAATAACGAAAGTTGAAAAGTTTTTGAATACTTCACAGGAAACCCCATGAATATCAAAGTTTTTTGAAACTTTACAAATCCCTCAACTAATCAAAAACAGCAACCTTTAACAGTTTCTTGGCCAGTTTTTAACCTTGTTTACCCCTAACATTTTCTCATGACTCAAACAAACAGAAAAAAACACCGGGTTTTGTGTATGAAATTCAGAATGACTAACCTGAATTGTGAAATTATAACAAGAAAGATGCAAACTTTTGGCTTTTTGTTAAGCTGGGGGGCTATAAAGCCAAAACCCATTTGCCTCAATTCAAATTTTAGAGAAAGCAGCAAGCAAAGTTTATGAAAGTAAGGGAAGTAGTAGGCTACAGATAAGGGACACAAAAGAAGCGAAAGTAAATTGTCAGAGAACACTAGTGTGTGTTTGGTAACAGATTTTTGACTAAACAGACAAAAAAGGACAACTTTAGTATCAAAAAATGGAAACACAAAGGAGTTGTAGAGAGGAAGGGCGGGGGAGGGGGAGGTATAGTCGAAGACCGGGCATTAAGGTTAGAACGTCTGTGGTGAGGGGTGGGGGCATATCTTAGGTGACATTCAAGCACAAAATTTTTAGTGCCTTCTCTTTTGATTATGAAAAATTTTAAAAAGATAAGAATAAGAACTACAATTTTCACAAGATGGAGAAAATATTGTTTTTTTTTAATTGCACAATATCATTGATTCTAATGTCAAATTAATTCCCAATAACATTATCTCCCTATCTTCACATGAGATTTTACTAAAAAAAACAAAGTCACTGCAATATGAGTGGACTTGAACACATGCAATAAATCCCCTTTGTTGCAAAGCCAGCAAATTCCGGCGGCAAATATTTTACTTTTTTCTTAGGTTTAATAAGCTTGCCAACCTCCAACCCATTTCTCATCATTTTGGAGTTTAGGTATGGACCCATTTACGCTCTTGTCTTTTGTTTGTTTGGTCTAAAGGGTCACTAACCACACTACCCTACCATGCCTCCACCTCAAGATTGCATTGACCCTACAAGAAGCGAAAAGGCACCGAAGAGAGAGAAGAAGAAAAGAAACAATGTAGATAGATGGATTGAATGGGTAGATTTTAAACCGTTGTAATTAACCATAGTCATCGTCCACAATTTTATTTGTTTCTGTACGGTACAAGATAAACTCTCCTTTCCTGCAAAACCCAGCTTCTCAGCTTGGAGTTCTTTTTATTATCCATGCCCTTAAAAAGGCAACGCTTGAATGTCACAGTGCTGCTCTGCTACCTTCTCAGCAAGGACGTAACCCGTGGACCATCCTTCTCCCTTCCTAATGGTTTTTCAACCCACGCGCCCAAAGTTCTTGATCGTTAATGGTGATTACATTTTCTAAATTTGTATACTCAATGTCACCTTGTCTTTTCAATTAGTTTATTTTAAAAATAATAACTTTTATCTTATATGTGGAGAGCATGAGCTCCACTTTCTTGATAGTAAGGATGTGGGTGATTCTGCTGTCCTTGTCCCGCAAAAACGTGACCTTGATGTCACTCAATTGCAGGCTGGCCATGCCCTTTAATGAAGCCCCAAAAGCAGCAGCGGATGCTATCATTTCACTTTACGAAGTCTCCAAAAACAGTGGCACCAATCATTATTCCACCACCCCAGATTTCTCTGCGCCAACTTCCCAGCATCCCACTCACCCTCTATAGACCTCCACCCATCGTAAAGATCAACTAGTAACCAATGCCATTGTAAGTTGGCCAATAAAAAACCAATCTTCTCTAAATCAAACGTCTAGTAACCTTCCATAGAAGATTTGCAGCTTTCCCCAACAAAAAAACAAGAAGAAGAAACTGAGCTAAAATTGATAAACCAATAAATTGTAGTTATGCACACATCTCAAATTATCCATGGGAAACACATTGTTAAGCGCCAAATTTACCTAAATGAGGCCTAGTTGTACAATTCATTACGTGTTTATAATGAACTCATAGTAATTGAATCTAACTTAGATCTAATTTTTTTTAACATCTATGTTGTGCTAGGAATGGGTGAGTCCGGAGCTAGGGATCGACCCATTGAAGTGTTAGGGGCATTGATCTCAACTTCAATGGAAAGCACGATGGATTTTTTAACACAGGAGATACTAGCACTTCATCTTTTTTCAAATAGGTTTCCAATCCCTGTGTGGACTTTGGGTATTATTATGATGTGCAAATCACTGCCGTGATTGGTGGCCAATTTTGGTGGGAACCCAGAAGGGAAAAAAAGTGGAATGATTGTCCCTTCTAGCGAGCCTCGTGGGGACAAAAACAAAGATGATTTTTCTTCGCACAGAGGGAACCTGAGACCTGTATGGACGGCGAGGAGGGTCGCCTAGGGCAAGCCCAGGTGTGGCGGCTAGAGGCGTCTTGGGTTCAGGCCTCCACTCAAATCTGACAAAGGTTTGGCTTGAGAAAGCCCAAGGGAGATAAGGACATCAAAGATAACGGCGCGGCTTGAGCCATTATCTTGATTTTGCAGTGACGGGCTGAAACCATAATTAGCATTTACTAATAATCTCCAAATCCCAGAAAAAATTTAAGATAAGCTGGTAATTAATGAAACCTTAAGAGTGAATTTATGAGCCTTCAATCTCGTTAAATCTCCATGTAACCTACTTTCATTGATAAATTCTTTTTAACCATCATGTGCGTGGAGTTTCTTCTACCCATCGCATGTATAGTGTTAGTGAACATTCGTTAGTTGATTATCTTGATTTGATGACTTGTTAATTTAAAATTAAATTAAAATTAGATTTTTTAATGTGTGATAGATTAATTTGCAATATAATTTAAAATATATGTTATATTTGATTTGATTTTAAAAAATTAAATCCATTTGATTATTATAAATAAAAAAGTGTAATTTTTACTGAAAAAACTTATGAAACAATCGCTTAAAACGTTTTTGATAACACCTCTTGCCTGAAGTAATCATTTGAGCTTTGAAAGGACATCAAAGCCTTTTTGGCTATACTTCTAAATAAATAAGATATTAATTTAAGAAAACCCATGATTGAAAAGAAATTATTTGTATTACATTAAAATACACTCACTCTTACTTAGCTAATGCCTCGTTAATGGAATTGGTTGTGTAGGAATTTTTTTTTTTTTTAATGATTTTTCGATGACGAAAGATATCTTTCCAAATTGGATTACATTGTTAATAAAAACCAAATATATAGGAAAATATCCTAGTCAACAAAAAAATTATCAATAATAACTAATATACCATGTTCTGGAACATAAAGTTCCCATGGAAAATAAAATTATTATTTTGGGGATATTATTAATAAGAAAATTACTTTGGCCTCATAATGATCCTTGTGTTCTCGTACAAAATATGTACAAAATGAATATATTAATGAGGTGAAGAGTGTTTATTAAAAATATTTTTAAATTTATTTTTATATGTTTAATATTTAGTATATATAACAAGATCAAAATAATATAAAAAAAATTAATTTTGAAATTTTTTAAAATAAAAACTAATTAAAAATATTTTGAAAAACATCAACATAAAAACAATAATTCATGCGCCTAAGCATTAAAAAAGCTTGTAAAATGATTTCTTGAACGAGTCATTTAAATAGAGATACATCATGCAGCCCCCAAGAATGCATTATTGGTAATTGTTTAATTTAATAAACTGTGAGCATTAATTAAAAAACAGTAGAATGATTTGTAAAACTCTCATGGACGTGCACATATTTCAATTAATCCATCTCTAAATCTCCCACCATAAATTTATAACCCTCCTTAAACCCTTCTCCGCATCAATCCCTCCCCCAACATTTTCTTTTTCCCATCCTTGTCTTTCTCAATGGATTCAACAAGGCATCAACTCCATTGTTCCAAAAATGGAGAAAAGATCCACTCGACTTTGAGCGCCTGGGTTCTTGATGATCAAGATAATCTTCAAACCAGTAAGATTATTCCTCCCCCCCCCCCCCCCTTGTCTTGTAAAATAATGTACTTCATCACTAATTTTTAATCGTTCAATATATAATTTTATGCTTCCTTTTGTTCAGAATTTTCAAAGTTTACTTCTCATTGAATCCTTAATTATATCTTGTTAAATTTTGTTCATATGTTCACAGGATCTCGGAACTTCCCCCGTTGCAAAGCCATTTTCGAGACCGCTAAACTTGCCACCCTTTGTGCCCTACGACCAAGAGCTTTAATGGGTTTCAAAAACAATGAAGTTATCAACAATGATTAATATACTTTTTTCTGAGAGTTATCTTGATTCCTGGTTACAATCAAGCAAATGCTATCGGGACACGAAAGCCGTGTGATAAACCCTAGCATCCATCCTTTCTTTATACTCTAAACCTTGACAACAACGTCAATTCTAAAAGTGAATCTGCTGCATGAAAGTTTCAATGATGTTGGTCCAAGGTGATTGTGGCTAGCTCTCCAAAGCATGGAGGGAAGAAGAAGAAGTTAGAAAGGATGAGTGGGAGGAAGAGGACCGTTGGATTGGAACTGGAAGAAATTCAAAGGCATTTCAACATGCCAATCACTTCAAAGCAGCTAGGGAAATGAAAGTGGGGAGTTAACAGTATTGGAAAAAAAGATGCAGAGAGCTTAGGAAATAATAGAGGGTGGCCTCACAGGAAGATCAAGAGCTTGACTTCTCTCATCAAAAATGTCAAGGTACGTGCATGACATATTGTTCTTGCTTTGCAATTAATTTAATTAAAGAAGATTTTATTTATAACTAATGTCTTCAACAGCATATAATTAGACCGTGTATAAGAGATCTATGAACAAGCGCATGCATAAGCGAAAACAAGAATTCTAGGAATAGGGTTTTGGATATGGAAAAAAAATGGAGTAAATTTGAACATAAAGTTAATTAATTAAGAAATTTATCCGAATTTTGTTTTTCTTGTCGTTTTTATTACACCGAAAGCTTAGTTTCTGATACCTGCTTAGCTGATTTTTAGTAAAGCTAATCAAACTAATATAGAAAAAAAAAGGCAAGGATCCATAATTTTTTGAGGGATTCAATATGATCATTGTACTGATATATGAAGATGTGGTGTAGGAACATGGGGCCTAAGTGAATATGAGGCGAATCATGCTTGGAGGAGCATAGAAGGCTTATCGAAGAAACTGCCCAGACTTTGGAATTGACAGAAAGGAACAAAAGAAGCTGAGGCAGGCTTGTTTCAAAAGCCGAGTTATTTTACAAGAAGAGAAGCGCTTTCGAGCCAGCTTATTCCTTGATTTTCCTTTTTCCAAAATGCCATTGTCTTTAGCTTTAATCATATTTTGTGGACCTTGGAAACTAGGATCGAGTGCATGTGGGTGTGTTTATGTTGCATCTAGAAAAGGACAAATCTCATTTATATCTGCACCAGTTTAGGTTTATTTTTTTTTTTTTTTTGTAATTATGTTTTACATGAAGGCTAAAAACCCTTAGTTTTAAATTTAATTATATTGCAATGGCATTTCCATTATTATAGTCTATTATCACAGATAGTATGATGATTCAATTTTGAAATTTATCGATTCACTTTCTTAACTTCGGTCGAATCCTAACAAAAAAAATCAATAATATGATATTGACTTAGTTTAATTGGGGAAACATTTTAAATCTTTTAAAAAAATTGATTAATTCAGGTTAATTAGTCCTCACTCATAATCCAATACCTTGCTTTTATATAAACTTCTTATGGGTTTATAATTAACTATGCTAATTATTGGAGAGAATACATCATGAAATAAGAACTTAGTCAATTTCAAATTGTATTTTGAACTGAAATGGTATGAACATAATGGAGGGTATGTTTAAATGTAAATAAGATAGTTTATGATTTTTTTATGTTTTTTTAAAAGCGCGCTTGCCTTTAAAAAAAAATCATATTAATTAATTTATTTTATTATAGTATATTTTTATGATTAAATATACTAATATTATTTTGATATATTTTGAAACGATAAATAGTTTGAAAAGTATTATATATTATAATATCAAATAGTTATGTAATAGATAATCATTTCTTAAATTGAGAAAAAATATAATCTTTGAGATCTTTTCCATTTGTCACCTAAATTTAGAAAAGCACCCATTTTTGTAGTTATATAATTTTTCTTCAATGTGTAGGTTGTTTTTTCAAAGATTGAATGTCTCATCATATTCTAAATTCTGTGACGGGATGAGTGGACTAGCTTCAGAGAAATGGAGGGATAACATTTGTTTTATAACTCAAGATGAGAAAAACTCATAAGCAAATGAAGGACATTTCTGTTGGAATTTTGGAAGCATCCAAACATTATTGCACATATGTCACATGATCTAACCAACGTTTACATTTTTTATATTGATCTTTCAATTCAACGGTTCGAGGAAGGAATAATTAAGAAATTAATTATAAGAATTATAGCTACACACATGGAATATGTATATTTGTTTACGTAGCGACAATCTAAATATTCATCGGAAGAAGAAATTAAAATTTTGGTGACCACAGCTACCTCATTCATTAACTTCATGCTACCATCAATGGCTTTCACATATTTTTTCATGTCTCCATTTACATTAACAATGTACAAAAAAATAATTATAAGAGAATATAACAAAAATCATTTATTCACAATACACACACACACACTTAGATATTAAATCTTAATTATAAAGCGACTTGAATATATAATAAATTGAGCGAGGATTAACTTTTTCAAAAGATCAAAATGAGCAACAAAAATCGTTTTGAAAAAGGTAATTGTTGATTTTCTTAAAGAAAAGTTCATGGCTTTTAACCAGGACTAAAAAAATTAAATTAAATCAAAACCATATTAAACTAAACTTTACTTGGAGATCAACCCGATATAAGATCTAGATTGTGAGTTGAGTAATTAACTCATATTGATTTTTTTTTTTTTTTAATATCAAAACAAGATTGTTTTGAAAAAAAAATAATTTTTTGTAAAAAAATTAATATAAATTTTAACTAGGCTAATCAAATCTGCAAAAATCAAATCCATTCTTAATTTTAAAACATATTAATTAAACTTGAATTGTAAGGTCAATCCAGTGTTAAGGCATAGATTATAGACTTTAGGTAGGTTAGCTCATATAATATATATATATATAATCTTATAATTATATATATTTTATTTATATTTTATATATATATAATAAAACAAAGATAAATTTAGGAAAAAAAAAAATAATTTACAAAAAAATCAATGAATTTTAACCAAGTTAACCGAAGTTGCGGGTCTGTCATTTTCCTTATTTTGTTTTGAAAACTTCGATATGATGCTAAATTTTAAATTGACTTGTTCTTGGATTAAACCTACCGAGTTTTTTTAAGTTAAGTTTAATAATTGTGATAAAAAGCTCAATTGCTTTAGTTACTAGAAAATCCTTTTCCAGTTGCCAAAAACAAAAAATAAGAAAAAACTATTGCTTTTAGTTGATTCTATGATTTCTAACAAAAATTATTTATACATCATGATTGATCTCAAGATCATAAACCTTATTGAATGTGCCCCCTTCTGCATATTTTCTAATGTAATTCATAATGTTTATGCAATGACCATATTCCGCAACATCCCATTAAATTGTCTATATAAAGATGAGTTCAAAATTTACGAGTCAGTTTTGAAATTTTAGTTTAGTACTTACCCACGAATTGTGGAGAAACACCCCTAAGAAGCTCCGTCATCCTTGATAATTCTTCATGATTCTAACTTTATGTTTCACCTCCATGGCCTAGGATCAACTGCTTGTTTATTATTCTTATTGAAACCTCCTCACCTTTGCTAGACTCCAAATAATAGCCTTGCCTTTTGGTTTCTTCACCTTTCGTGCCCAAATTTCTCTGAGCTACTGATGAACTTCATTTTCCAAGAGACCAGGACCGAGGCACGTAAGTCCATCCAAGACAGTTGCTGGAGAGGGGCATGTTGCTCTCTTAGGGCCTTAGCCTTGGTGGCAACTCCAAGCAACCTAATCAATCTTGGGCGCTTCCATGTGATTGCGGCATGCAAGCGAGGACTAGGCTTGCCCGCGCGCATTCCTCCCACTTGAAGGGCACTGAATGCATAATGTTATGGGATTGGTGATGTTAGCATCCTTTGCCGGCGACTCATGTAGCTTGCCTGGAAGTGAAAACAAGGAGAGTTTTGGAGTTGGGGCTTGGGATCATAACCTAGCCTCGTCAGACCTCATCGGTGCCCTTTGTTTACTTCTTATGTAACAAAATAAATTGATTGCAAGAGTGAATTTCCTCTAAAAAATAAGACCGGCCCAGATCATGTTTTTATGGATGGAAAATGGTTTTTTTTTCCGGGTTAGAAAAGGGAAGATACACGGGGGAGCTAGTGGTGTTTGGTGGAGTGGCGGCGGTGGTGGTAGGATGTGAATGGCGAGAGTCTATGTAAACAAAAATCTCCTGCTGCTGGCGCTTCTACCTACCTCAAGAGATTAATGGCTTTGACTTATTTTCTCCTACATTGGTAGAAAATCTAGGGTTTAAATTTAATCATTGTAATTTGAAAAAAAGTCGTCATAGACAACCAAAGCCTACAAGCTCTCCCTGTTTGTCCTGCATAATGGCATGGTGAAATGCTAGTGAAAGAGAGAATGGGTATAATGTGGATCGGGTTAGGGTTTGAAAATGTAGCTAAGGAATGACATCTGGGATTTTAACACAAAGATAAAAAACCTTACTTTGAACTCACCCAATTAAGCAGGCTGCTTTTGCTAGTTTGAGATTTATCATTAGTTAATTAGTGCCGAACTAGGTTAGGTCTCAAATACCATCAATATTCTATAAGCTGGAATTATATAGCTTTCATGAAATGAATATGAATTTTGATGATTAACATTAAAATAATATTTTTATGGGACCAAGATCGTTATATAATCAATGGACACAAACATGAAACAGCCCAAAGTTCGGTTATGCCACCTGGAGCCCTATCAGATTAATTAGTTCGAGCTTAAGCTACCTCCGGGAATCAACCATCTTAAGTTCATCGACCCACTTGAACCTAGTAGCGTTAAAATGAGGTCAGCTCAAATCCACCTTATTTAATAAATTTGGATTTTGAGATAATCTTAGGTTTTCACCATTTTGAATCCATGTCTCTTAGGGGTGAGCAAATTCGGTTCGGTTTTGGTTTTTATTTTAAAAAGTAACAAAAACTGAAATAAAAAAAAAAAAAAATCCAAAAACTGGTCTCGAACTCGGCCGGTTTTCGGTTCAGTTCGGTTTTTTCCGTGTTTGGCTCGGTTTTTTTCTTAGTTTTGGCTCGCGTTTTTTTGCAAGTTTGGCTCGGTTTTTTTCTAGTTTTGACCTCGGTTTTTTTTTGTTATTTTTTCGGTTCGGGTTCGGTTTTATAAGGTTTTTTAACAACCGATACTAAACCGAACCGGACCGTTTTTTCAAAATTTTTAATCGATTTTTTTTCTCGGTTTGGTTTATTTTTGGTTTTTTTTTTTTTCAGTTTTTCTCGGTTTCTCGATTTTTTTTGCTCATCTCTAATGTCTATAAAGCTTGAAGGTTAAAGCATAATCTTACTAACCTAAACCTAAAATTATATTTGTGGGTTTAGACCAACTCGAGCCCATTCACATTTATAAATTTGAGTTAAGTTAAGATCATGAGATCCACCATGAGGGTCAAAGTTAAGGGTAGCTATAAACTAAAATCCAAACTAATTATTGGTGAATTTGGGATAACTAATTATGAGTACATTATATTTAGGTGGGGGTTTTGTTTTAGACTCGAGTTAGCTTTGAAAACTCATCACCTTAAACTTATTGTGAATTCAAGGTTGGGCATGTAACCCAACCAATTCAACTTTTTAAATTATCGCGATAAAGTTCATTTTAGGCCAACTCGAGCCCACTATATCGGTGGACTTTCGACTCGGGTAATGTTTATGGATAACTTACTCCAATCTAAACTCCAAGATAAACTTCAAAAATATGTTGTTTAGAATGGTTACATATTAACAAAATCTTCACAATTGTTTCTAAAGATGTTTAAATATTTGATTCAGGATTGTTGGTGGAACAATATTTGATCCTCCAAAACATGAAAGCTAAAGGAATATCACACAAGAGCAGCCCAATCATTTGGCACCAGAAACTTCCCAAAAGCAACCAGACGAAATGCATGACAAAAACAAAGAAGAAAAGAGAACTAGCCTCTCCAACAACAATTTGTCTTGGAGTCCACTTTGACAAAGAAGCATCCCCGTATTCACAAAAGAAGAAAGGTGCTGAATGTTTAAAATTTGTAACCCACAGTTTGGTTTCTTAACCCAAATGTTCATAATGCAGTGACAGAGTAGCTTCCCTATAACTCAAAAAAGAACAACTAGTCAAAATACAAGGAATTTTTTTCTCATTTTCTTGTCAACTTATGTGCATTAGCATGGATTTTCCAAAGCTGTCATAATCTGCGGTGGGTTTTCCATTACAGTAACCCTTGAGGAGTCCACACTTTCACTTTACCCTCAACACTCAGGTAAGAACGAGAAGAACAAGCTTAAGGTCTCACCTGTGGCACCAGGAAAGTCTCATAAGATAGCCTTTTGCTTAACTTAACTCTACGGAGATGAGAGGGTAATGGAAGTAGCAGCCTAATGTATTCACATAGCTTTCTGAAATTCCACACCCCCCAGCTTCTAACTTCTCCAAGATCCCCCCTTCTCAATAGTTTCTGGTCCTCCTGCATCAAAACATTTTAAAGCTCTACACAATGCTATAAGAAAGATATTGGAGCGTTAGGAAAATAAACCCTACTCATCCCACCTTCGCTTCTTTGTACGCCAGCAGCAATCTGTCATTTGCTCCATCAGTTTGGCAGCAACATTTCCTCTCACACTTGTGTCCTTCCATCTTGTTTCTCATTTCTTTTCCTCTCTGGGTCCTACTGCCAATCTTCATTAAAAGTGTCCTTTCATCTGATATTTCCATTTACCATTACCATAAAACCCCAAAGCTCCTTTTCTGCTATAATAGATCTTATGTGATGCCATTTTATTACAAAAGTTTCTTTGGTTAAGTTGGTTTTTTTTTTTAAAAAAGTGCTAGGATATTGCCATCCTCTTGTGAGATTCTCATGGTTTTGTTTTCACATCTTTAGGAAAAAATTTAAACAGAAACGGCCCCATTAAATATGAAAAGTTCACAAAAATGTGTATTTGCAAACTGCAGCAAGAGGCTGGGCTATTTTGTGTACACACTATGGCCTCTTCTCTGATTGTTTAATCAATTATTTGCTTGAAACTTGTTATAGAAACAAATAAAAGGCAAACTTTGTAAATAAATTGCATGTGGCTTTCCCTAAACAAAAATTCAACCATAGATTCATACATATATATTCAGGTATAAACATTTATACTTTCCTATTCCGTCTATCCACTACCTTCTCATACGAAACATTCCCTCACAAAGCTAGAGTGCCCTCAAGATCACCAATAATTCCGAGAAATGCCGAACTTCAAGACCTCTTTGAACTTTCCTGAAAACAAGAATTTTTTTATGTTTTCAGGCAAAACGCTTTATGTCAAAGTCTTCCTAGCAGATTTTTCGAGCTCTTCAGGGACCTCGACAAAACCAGATGCAATCTTGGACCGAACTTCCATCAGTTTCTGTCCTGTTGCAACCATGTGTCCTCTGAACCTGAAATGTTTCCTCAAGGAAATGCGCTAATGTTTTAGTTTCTTCCTTTTTCCTGGCGGTGCTAGTGTTGGAATCTCCTCGACTCATGTCCACATCATTATCATGCTGCAGTTCACAAAAAAAGAGAAATTGGAAAAAAAGCTGATCAGAAATTCAGAGAATTGTATGTTGACAAACGATGGACCGGATAGACTGATCACATGGTTTGTGGGGGGGAGTTGGACACATGGTAGGGCAGGAAGCTATGCCTATCATTGCTTCCAGTCAGTTATCAACCAGGTTTGTTTTTAGTCTGCCGTCCCATATCTTGTAAAAATTTCAAAGTTTATCAAAGGAAATTAAAATTCGAATAGCGAACAATATCAAATACTGAAATGTCAAAAGAAACATAATTGAAAAGGGAATTGACCAAAATGTAATAATTTCTTGAAATGCACGAAAGTTATGTAGAGCTTACCATCCTTTTGCAGAGTTCATCGGTCTTCCCTTGAAGTGACTGGTAACTGTTAACTTGTTTATTAAGCAAAGACATCAATAATTTGAAGCCCTTTATCCCTGTTTTTGCCTCATCACTGTTTCCTATATGTTCACCACTGTCTTGCTTTCCTGCCAATCTCTCCAGCATTAGTAGTTGCTGCTTCAGCCTCTTTATCTTGTAAGAAACTCCAAGAGCATGGAGATCCATCCTCCATGGTGAATTATTTGTCTTCCCCGATGACTGGCTAGTCAATGCTAACTTTTCTACAGTATCAACCACCACTGGACTCGCATTTTATTTTTACTATCTTCCTGAAGTACCACCCTTGGCTGGCAACCATCCTTCTCTTCCTCAAACTCTTTTTCTGGAGACTGGACAGTTTTAACGACATTCTTGAACTGGTTGTGAAGGCCTTCCATCCAACGTCTTCTTCTTTTTCAGGATCCCATACTCTCGAGATGTTTCCATCTGAGGAATCTATTTTGTCTCTTTGATCATATATCGTCTGTTGGTTTTCTTTCATTGCATTCTTGGCAATGGAACAAATGGCATCATGGGCTAATGCCGGATCCTCTAGGGGGATGGGGGGGACGGGGGTTAAGGTAGGGTAATGGGGAGGTGGGGGGAGAGTTGGGACTACAATAGGTTAGGTGGGGGGGGGGGGGGGGGGGGGGGGGGGGGGAGGGGGGGGGGGGGGAGGGTAGGGGGGGTGGTGGGTGGGGGGGGGGGGGGGGGGGGGGGGAGGAGGCGGGGGGGGGAGAGGGGGGGGGGGGGGGGGGGGGGGGGTGTTGGGGTAGGTGTAGGGGGGTGGTGGTTTTGGGGGAGGGTGTGGTGTGAGGGGGGGGGGGGGGGGGGGGGGTTGGGGGGGGGGGGGGGGAGGGGTGTGTAGGTGTATTGGGTGGAGGGGTAGGAGTGGGTAGGGGGGGGGGTTGGCGTGCGGGTGTCGTTGGTATATATGGTGGGGGGGGGTTGTGGTTAAGTGATAAGGGGGTGATTTGGTGGTGATAATGGTTGGGGGGGGTTGGGGGGGGGGGGGGGGGGGGGGGGGGGGCGGTGGGGGGGGTTCAAGATGAGGCAAAAACATTTTACAGAGAAGTCACATCACAGAGGGGGATGGGGGGATGGGGGGGGGGGGGGGGGAGGGGGGGGAGGGGGGTGGGTGGTGGAGGCGGGGTTGGGTGGGGGGTGGGGGGGGGGGATTAGTTGGGGGGGGGTGGTTGTGGGGGGGGGGGTGTGTTAGGGGTATGAGATGCATTATACTTTTCAAATCAGTTATTTCTTTTCTGCATGCCTCTCGAACAATCAAGCTTACCTCAATAAACCAAATCAACACCATCCTAACACATTATCCCCTTCACCCCATGTAAAAATCCCAACCCATATCTCCATCCCTACTCAAATCTACTACAATACCCAGCACCACGAACGCCAACGATCTATGCTTCTCATTTTTCTCATCTTTCCAGTCCTCCATCAGTACAGCAAAAGCACTTCTATCTCAAGATGATGCTTCTTCTCAATTGCAGCTGCATACTTTAACTGCATCTGATCGAACCCATCCTTCCTAACGTTTGACATCAGCTGTAATAGCTTTCAAGAGCAATCAGTAAGGAAAGGAATAAAAAACATAGAAAAGAGTAGATAGCTGGAAAAAATACATATATGATTAAGTCATCAGGGCTGCGATTCAGTCATGTATACTCAAAGCTGGAAAATTATTAGAGGTTCATGTTGAATCAAGTTAGCTAGAAAGCAAGGAAATATTCTCGACCAAATTCATTTATTCTCCTTCGGGTGAATAGATGATAGAAAGTGGCGAAAAAGCTTTCAAGTTTTCATTTTGAAACTCCAGGATTCTCATACTCAATATCATAATCAAAGACTGTGATCTGCCGTTCACATCCTTGTCTGATTCCCCTGTTTCAATTGTAGGATCATCCTATCTCAGGTTGGCGTGGTGAGAAAACATACATCTTAATGAATTCCTCCTTTTGTGCATAGACTCTGAAAGAAAAGGGGGCAGATTTCCACCTTTCTCCTTTCTAGTTCAGCTTGCTTTCTTTAGGTCTTTGATAATTTAACCTCCATTTAAGACAAGCTTCTTTTTACCAGTTGTATCCATCTTGGATATCCTCAGCAATTGCTGACAAGATCTTATCTTTCTGTTCAAAATCCTTTCTCATCTTCACAACTTCCATGGACAATTTTTGAGTCCCAATCACTGACTCCTCCTTTTGTACTAAGACTGAAATCGAAAGCTCTTGCCTTTTAGCTTCAAGCTGCCTAAGTGCTATACCCATCTCAGCTTCAAGCTGCCGGTGGTTCGATACCAACTCAAGGAAGGCGGTTTTTGTGCTTCCAAAGATCAGTAGAGATGCTCATGAGCTTCACGCTTTGCCGTTTCTCTCAATTCTTCTGCAAACTTTTACGGTCTTTGCTAATATATTCTTCCAACTCCTTCCTCTTATACTCTTCTTCCCCTCTACTGCCTTATCCCTTGGACTGCACGCAAAGAAGTCTTTACTACACAACCCATCGTCGTCCACTCACCCCTACTCTATATGATTCAAATCAGTAATAGCTTCTTCATTCATCTTCTCGAGAAACCTCAATTCATTCCATAAGAGCTCCAATGTGCTGCCGAAGCTTCTCCTTTTCGAACAACCAGTTCTGCTCTCTGCGATGCATAAGATACTAAACAACTTTCTCGTTCGCTTTTGCATCTTCGCACATTTATCTTTATCTTCCAGCTCCAAGCAGGATCTCTTTCTCAAGCCAGACTCCAGCTTCATAGAAGAAGTCTCACACTGTTCATTTTTGCTCGCTCCTCTCTGGATTTTCCAAACAAGCAATCCCAACCAGGAGTTGTGCACTTTCCTTGAAAGCAGTTTATCGCAATAATTCTGACCTACCACGACTCATCGAGGCAATCTTCATCTACCAACAAGTGCTTTGTCAAAACTTTGAGAGGGCTAAGAAAAGCACAAGAAACACCAAATATCGGATACATCAGGATAAGACAGCTGTCACTCGCACTTCCCTTCCGAGACCATCAAATACGAACCAGAAACCACCTTTCCATCCATTTTTCTCACAACATCCCCCTTCTGTTCCTTTCAAAAATGTTTAATGGGGGGCCAAATGTTAGGACTTGCTTAAGGGTTTAAAACAAAAACATGTTGAAGTTAATTTAGGGAAATAAAAACTGCTAAACAGAAAAGCAACTTTAATTAGATGAAGTCATTTACCAATAAGAAACACATATATACCTGGTGGTCTAGTACAAATAATTGAGGCAAAAAGCATCTCACTAATTGGAGGAACAGTGATGCACAGTGCACTGTAATGGATAACAAAGGAAACATGATGTCTCCTTAATTCGAGAGCAAATAGTGCAGATGAACTTACTTCTGTAAAGTGGAATAAAGACTTCCTCAGCTCCACAACCAGAGCCCCCGAGCACATGTCTTGCAGGGAAATGAGTATTTAGCTCGAAGACAGCAGTGCTCTGATCCAACGGAGGCATCAAGGGCCACCATCAGTCCAATTTTCCACCCGCAGAAAAACCTGTACAGCTTATTAAGGATGTGAAAGTTTATCCTACAAAAGAAAGGCCCAAGAATGCCGAAAGCATGTCTAACTTTACACATGGGCCAAGAACTGCAAAATCTGTTTAAAAAGGGATTGCACAACAGAGCAGAAGAAAACTACAACAAAGCTGTCCCTACTGCAAAAATGTTTCCTGACGCAGTGCCAACATGACCACACCACATTAAGAAAACCCCCACATCCACTATTTTTCAGTGCCTCTCTCCTTCTCCGTATCCCAGGCCCATGAATCTACATTGCTAAACAAAGCCCTAGATTCCTCTCTCGGATGTCCTATTTTGTGCACCGAAATAGCAAATATAAAGATTAAAAAGCATTGCCAAGACTTGCGAAATGAATAAAAGGAAGAGCAGCTTATCTCCAACAACGAAGACAACCATGATATATCATTGGAATAACTAGTATTAAGTATATCCAGTGAGGTCTCTGGCTCATTGCCTGTATCTGCATGTTCCATATACGTACATTATAAAAGTAATTTGAGTGTGTAGGCTCAATTACTATATCTCCAGTTATCACTAAGATTCTTTCAATCTATTAAAAGGAAATTTTTCTGCTGTTGATTACAACTCTTACCAACCCCTAATAAATTAATCAACATAATTTGCGCGTCAGTATTAGCATGAGAATTATGAACCACAAAAGCTTCACTAACCCACAGTCTTAAATGGAATATGGACCACACTGTCATGACGTTTTTATTACCATTGCTATCTTAAACCTTCCAAAACTGCAAGTAGTCTCATGGCGTTTAAACATAGCAACCCTAAACTTTAATTCCGAGAGAGCTAGAAAGCTAAAACCCTTTATCAATAACTTGCCACTAAAGTAAGAAAAGTAGGGATAAACCAAACCCTGATAAAGAGACATGACGAATCATATTCACATCACTGCAACAGGCAGAGTGTATATGACATTTGTTTATCTTTCATGTACCTGGAAAAAGATTTGAGTGGGCACCAAAATTGGTGAGGGCCAAGGTCTTTGAGCGAGAATCAAGAAGCATCTCTTTCAGTTCATTGACATCATGATTGAAGCCACCTAAGAAGCAAAGTCTTCATGGGTCCAGAAGGGCTGGCCTCTTATCTCATTTTGCCGCCCTTGTTGGGACCTGTAAATGCAGGAGCTTGTTCAACATAGAAGCTGTACAAATCCATTTCACTAAAGCAATATTGTATTCACTACTTCTTTATTAAAAAGAGATTAATTATTTTTTATTGATCCCACCTCCTTTCAAGATCCTACACACGCATATATATACGACACAGATCACAAGGTAGGAGGGGCACACACTCGAGAGACGAGATGAGATGTATTTATGTAAGGGACTTTCGACTGCGGTGCCAACAGACATTGGCACACACATTACAGGACCGGGGGGCTAGGATAATAGCCTCTGTGATATTAACTGTATCTTAATTGTACGAGACTATCGCCTCTTTGCACAAAGCGAGTATGTCAACATTATTACAGAGCTTCATTCACACACACTATGCAAAAAAAAAAGAAGTCTCATATAATTTAAAAACAAATTAATGTTTTTTTAATATTTAGGATTATATTTTTGTATTGATGTGATTTTACCACATCAGGTAAGCATAACATTTATAAACCATACCTAGTAGAGCTTCTCTCTCTCTAAAAACAATGTTGAAGTTACTATATTTTTTAAATAATTTCTTTCTTGAAAATATATTTAGAATAAAATTTTTTTTTTTTAAATTATTTAATTTTAATGTAAAAAATTTCACAATAAAATTATCATAAAATGTTAAAAAACTTAATCCTTAGTGCTGGTAAAAAATGTCTCTTTTTCTTGCTTCTGTGATTGAAGTGAGGCCTTACAGGAGTGCAGAATACAAACTAGAAAGTCGACATGATCGATGAGCTCTTTAACTGTATGTCACGTGGGAAAAATTATCATTTTCTCACAAAGTTTTTCAAGTGGGCTTTATGCTAATCTTGCCTGTGATTGAGTTTCTTTTATTTCTGCTTCCTTCTTCTTCACTCATCAGCCTAAAATATAGGCAGTAAATTCGACCAAAAAACCCAAAGATTGTGCCTTTTGATGTTGGAAAACAAATTTTAATAGAACCATTTATTATATAACAAAAACATAATCCATAAGAACTTGTCGGTAAGAAATTTACAGAGCTGGTTTGGGATTGTGGTTTGAAGTTGTTTTTTTAAAATGTTTTTTTGTACTGAAATGTATTAAAATAATATTTTTTTTAGTTATTTTTAAAAAATTATTTAAAAATATCACGCGCGCGCGCATCACAAACAGAACCAAAACACACAAAAAAATTTTAATTTTAACAAAAAAAATAATTTTAAGAAACATGGGTTTGCACCGTAATTGCGTTTCCAAATAATTCTAAATCATCAAATTTAGTCAGGGAAATTTATTGTAGAAAAAAATAATGATGTAATACACATGGAAAAGGTTAAGATATAATAATAGAAGAGAACTTAATGGTAAGAAATTATAATCTTCCATAAGCAGGAATTCACCCAGAATACTATTAAAAAGGTAATAAAAATTAAAAAATTGATTTACATTTAACCTCTCTAAGCTTTAAGCCGACAAACCAAGTTATAATAGCAATGTGAGCATGATCACAAGATAAAAGCTGGAAACGCATGGTAAGTAATACCTAATGAAGCATCAATCAATCATAAAATATAGTTTTGATTTTTTAAAAGTTAAAATGATATTCTTTTGAGAAAATTATCAATATCAGTTTTTAATTGAATATACGAGTTATATTTATCAGGTTATATTAAAGTTAATGTTTTAATATTGTAGTAATATTTTTTCTTATTCAAAGTGTTATTTTATGCTTAGAAATATATTTAAAATAATATTTTTTTTTTAATTTTTTTTCATTAAAACAATAAAAAATTAAAAAACATCATTTAAAAAAAAGACAATGTGACCACAAAGAACCAAAACAAGCTAATAAGAAGATTTTTTCGAAAAGCACTTGAGTTATGTTTTTAATGAATCAAGTTTAAAAACTTGTTTTGTTTTTATATATTACAAAAATGCTTTTAAAAATACCTGAATTTTTTTTTATTTTTTTCTTTAACTTCAATTTTATTTTCAAACGTTTTAATTTTTTACAATGTAAAAATAAAATTATTAAAATACAAAAAATATCATTTTATTATATTTCTAAATAAAAAAGTCAATTTTAAAATAAAATTATATTAATTAAATTTTAAATAAAACATATCTTTACTCCACTATAGATCAATATTACACTTTCAAACAATTTAATACACAAGAACAAGAGGACAATTCGGGGCCTAATAGCTCATGGTACATGTTTATCACTACGTTTTAAAAAAAATTTTGAAAAATTTGAATTTTTTTTCACTCTTTTGCTTAGAAATTAATATGTTTTTATCTCTATATTTCAACGATTTAATGTGCTGATCTCAAGAAATACATTTCTTAAAAATTAAACAAAAAATATTATTGATAATTTTCTTTAAATACAACAAACACTCTTTTGAAAAAACAACCATAACAACACCTCAATAATACCACTACTAAACTACATGTACAGAATCAACCCTGCTCTAGCAACAACCTGTCTGCCGGAAGCCATACTACCTAGTCTCCATTTTTGGTAAATTATTGCCTATCATTCTATCTCACAATCCCTCATCTTCCATCATTTTTACAAATTATCTTGTAGATCTCTCCTAGCCAGATTTGAAATTAACTGGGTATGTTAGACCTAAAATTTAATTAGGGAGTAATTTAGATTTTAAAAAATTACACTTAAAATTTTATTGTAAATTTTGTTAAAATATTCTCTTAATTTAACTTTTACATATGCATGTAATATATATACACACACTAAAATTCAAAGTGAATAAAATATTTGTTCATGGATGATTGTGCGCCCAGCCCGCTTACAAAAATAATATTCTTTTTCGCCAATCTTTAAGTGGTTTGTTTTTAGCTTTATTATAAACCATATTTTAAATGCTTTATATTTTCATCAAATTATTGTTAACTTAAAAATATATTAAATTATTATTGTTTTAATATTTTTATAAGGATTTTAAGCTTCAGAGATATAAAAAATAACAAAAAATATTATTTTAATTTTTAAAAAATCTAGTTAAAAAGATTTTGCCCAATTTTAAAGTTAAAAATTATGCTGTGTCACTATAAGAGGGGAGATCCCCGTGAAAATAAATCAATCAATCAATCAATCAAAACCTCCCTTTACAGTTTACATTGTATTAATTTTCATGCAGCTGCGTCTTCCTCTCAGCTAGCCATTTCCCTTTCAAAGATTTGTTTACTATTTTTCTTTAGCCGCGCGGAAGTCTAATAAAAATAGAA